>LUCM01003750.1:51436-62544 GCA_008360955.1 Fasciolopsis buskii
TCGACTTGCTGGCTGGAGACACTGAAGGATATGGCAGTGAACCGTGAACAGTGGCGATCGTGTTGTCATTTTCTATCGAATCAGAATGATTGAAAACACGTGCGTTTGTACAGTTAGACTGTGTTTCGTGTGTTGGCTGCAGCAGCATCTTATCTTTTCCCGTCTGTGTAGGTCCACTACCTGTTCCCCTTGGATATTCACTCTTTTTATATAAACGTGTATCTCTGGGGAAAGGCAGCGGTCAGTGCGGCTTGCCTTGCTGTTTAACGCTGAACGATGATGATGAACAAGGTTTTACATCTCGAAGGTGCAAAACGTATCACAGAAAGACCTGTGCTGTCGTTCAAACAGTTGAGAGGCACTTGTAACTTGGGTCATCACTCAGAAGCACAACATCATCCGCATATTATAAGGCACAGTTTCTGCTCCTAGCAAATACCAGTCCCAGTGTTCTCACTGAAGGATAGGGCAAGTTCCTTAGTCACTTAGATTCCAAATTTAAAAATGAAAGATGAAAGTGAGCACCCTAACTAACCCCACTGCCTGAGGTGAACTCGGATGAAAAGTTTCCGTAGGCGCGGAATGGGTTTCCGCGTTTTGCATGCAGCGATTGGGAAACAAGTAAATTTCTCTGTTACATCTTTTGTTGAGAGGCAGTCACAGAATTTCAAGGCTGACAGAGCCGAATGCAAATATTATGGGACTACGGAAATTGTGTGTTCTAGCCCTCGTCGTACCAAGATGTGACAAGTCCAACCCCAACCGGGCAGGAAACCGGCATGATTCTCACACATACGTCTTTCACGACTACTGTATAGTGCGCTTAGTGTAAAGTTGCACCAAAGTGAAAATGCGTTCGCAACAGAACACCGTTAGGAGTGAGAAATTTAAGCTGCCTGATACTCCTTATCGGTAGATCTAATGTTCTGGTTTAGTTTGGTGAATGCGCCATTCGGTCAGTGGTAAACTCATTAACTGGTAAAGCAGAATATATCTTCTTCAGTTAGCACTGTTACATCCATTGACGGAGCAGCGAGGTACCTAAGACTGCAGAATTAGTAACACTGCAAGAAAATGCCTGGAGCACTCTTGGTACTGCAAGCTTATATTATCAATGTTTGCGTGAACGACATTAAAACATGCATTGTGAACGAATGACTCAATGGTGCTATTTATGAATCAGCTTTTTTTACAAACGTGTCTTGCAGTTATGTTCGACACTCTATACCACCCACGATTTCATGTCGAAGTCGTAAAAAGTGCGTCCTCGTACCCAACTCACGTGATCGGTTTATAAGTCACTGACGCAGATCGCTTATTCTCTACTAGATGTTGCTAATCGAGTCACGGTTCTGTCAATCCTCGCACTTGGTTCTCTTATGGAATAAGAATCTGACCTGGTTGAGGATGATTGTATGGTGAAATTCAAATGGCAGAATGAGAATTATGTCTATGGGATTCGTAGACATAACAGAGTTGGTGTGGGTGTACTAAACTGTCAACACCGATGCACTCTTCATTTGTCCGTTTACATTGTAATGAAGCAGATACTCTCAGACCACAATTTTGAAGGGAAGTAGATTTTCATATTCGACCGTAAATGTCACCACAATAATCGGAGTGACACCTGACGTTGATCGACGGAGTTTTGCTAGTACATCAATTTGTGTTGTTTAGAAAATGTGTAACACCTCCAGTGGGCCTCCGGTAATTTTGTTTGTGGGCAAGAGATTCATCTGTTAGATTACTTCTCAAATTTTGTGACTTCATAAACTATCCAACGGTTGGCGATACTTTCAGTCGTCGGTTTGCTTGGACAGATACGGAAAAAAGAAGTAATGCTCACAGTTCCCCTCCATTCCCCTTCTTCATGTCATCGGCTATCCACTGGGACCTGTCATTCTTCCGTGAAATATATACTACCTAGTTGCTCAAACCGAAGTATAGTGTTGATTTACGAAACCCTACCCCGACCCACTGACCAAATGGTCTGATCCACAAGGCAGTAGAACGATCAGAGGCTCATACAACCCTCTGACTTATCGCATAGTTCATACGCCTTCTAGATGTGTCTATACATCTTGGGTGCTCGGTACACCCGTTTGCTCGTGAACATAGAAATGTATGGTTCGTACACCGCCAGGGGTTAGTTTTGAAATCAAAGTTTAGCCAACTCCTCTAGGCTGATTATCAAAGATCATGCAACCCAGTGGAGGGCACTGGACATTTGCTTGCATCCTCGCACTTTAGTGAGAACATCCCCGCCACGAGAAGGCGGTGTGTGGGACTTCCTCAACAGACGCCGGTCACTTGGGGACATTTCGAGAGGTGTTTAGGGCGAGCAGCCAACTCGGAGCCTTGGACGCCCACCCTATCAGTGCTCGGGCATTTGGGTCTCTGAACGCGATATACGCCGCAACCAGTAGTACTTTGCGTGTGAAATGTTTCTGGTTCTTCAACGTTCTGACTGACAATATCACGTATTTCGCTTGTATTAATATTCGGTTTTGCGAGGTGGTGATCTCAAGGTTGTTGGTTGTAAAAACAAAACTGTGTCTAGACTGCTATTATTTCGGGTTGTTTGATGTAAAGAAGTATTTCATTACATGCACGGCGCATAAGCGTAGTGGACAGTGGCATGCAGCAACGGGGCATAAGGGCACAACTGACGAAACATGGCAGACGTGATCACTGATCTTTAGAGGCCAAATGGGAAACACAAGTGTAATAGGTTAGTGTAAATTTGGTAGTCCGTCGATACGGAATTTTTGTTGTGGAGTAAGATCCAACTTTTACTGGCAAATGACCTGGTACTGTGCGCGCGATCTCAACCCAACATGGTTACCGTTGAAGCCATTCAGAAAGCTAGTAGGAAAGGCAAAAAAGTGGTGGCGAAGAGTAAGACCGGAAATAGCTGGGACCGCTTACAGGTAACAGTTAAAGACTGTTTAAAAACTTAATCCGCGACACTGGTGGGTGGTACTAAGGCAAAAACTTCGGTTAGTGATTTCGTGTGCGGTAGGAGTGGAAAACTCAATCATGGTAAACAACAAAGGCTCTACCCGTGGGGCTGAGGCACAAATTCAGAGATCAGTTGCTAGCTGGGCTTACGTAAGTTATTTAGTCCGAGTATTGGGTTGCGAATTTCCTCTGGGAGCGACTTGTCTTGATCTAACCCCCCCCCTTGCCAACGGAATTTGAAGTAGAGTCGAATATTAGACTTCTGAAGAGAGGCGAGAGGCACCTCTTCGAGGATCATCTTTTCAAATTGGGGTGGAAGAAGCTCTGTGGGACTCATTATTTCCTTTTGCTCTCGCTGTATTTGGACATAGAGCGTATTCCGATATCGTGGGGTTAGTCACTGATTGTACCATCTTCAAGAGGGGCACACGGAATGGCGTGCAGCAATCTTCGTGGAATTAGTATTGATTCCGGTAGTTACCTACGGGTGTTGGCTTCGATACGTGCTGCATCGTTTCGACAGAACCATTGGGCGAGTAATATCTCGAAAGCAGGACGATTTTTCGTCACAGACCAAAGGTTCGAGTAGAATCGACTAGATATCCACTCTTCGCTAAATACTAGAAACGCGCCATACGTACTACCTCTCTACGATTGTAGTCTTTTTAGACTTCAAACGCGCGTTCAACTCAGCGGAACGGACAACGCTACTCAGTGTTCTCCACTGGAAGGGTATACCAGAGAAGTTCGCGTACCTCTTCGTAGCATTGTACTCGCATACCAATGATCGCGTGAGGGTATACGGTGAAGTATCAAGTTCATTTGAAATGACTAGCGGCGTTCGACAAGGGTGTCCCATCTCTCCATTCTTGTTCAACTTCTTCATGGACGAGGTGATGGAAGATGCTTTAGGAGATCTCCGGGATGTGCGAATCGAACTGGGAAATGGAGGAAAGCTATGCGACCTAGATTACGCAGACGACGTCGTGTGCCTGTTCGAATCTGCGGACCATGCACAACGGGCACTAGATAGACTGTCGAGGTCGGTTGCATGGTTTGGCATGGGCTTTGCACCTTCAAAGTGCAAAATGCTGTTGCAGGACTGGACGACAGTGGTGCTGGACTTGATATTGGATGGAGAGCAACTAACGACTGTGGACCGTTTCACATACCTTGGTAGTTGTTTGTCGAACGATGGTAACTCGAGAGTGGAGGTAACCACACGTATATCAAAGGCTCGAACAGCTTACGCTGGACTGATGCACTTGTGGCGTTGGCCTGATATTTCTCTGAAGTTGAAAGGTCGTGTGTACTGTGCCACATTGCTTTCAGTTCTGTTGTACAGTTGCGAGACATGGAGTATGCGTGTGGGAGATGTTTGTTGGTTGAAGGTTTTCGACCAGTGATTTCTATTTAATATGGTTAGGATTGGATGGATTTACCGGGTGAGAAATGTGGTGAGGAATCTAGTACTGGATGCCAGTTTTGGTATTATCTTATTTGAAAGATGTGACAATGAGTCGCGAGCCTAGGCGACCATGTGGTTATTTTGCACCTAATCAGAATGACTGTAATTTGCGGTTTTTTGCGGTTAGACTTTCGTTTACATATATTGGCTGTTTCGGTATTCTTCCTCCTTCATTGGTCCACTCCCTGTTGCTCTAAAATGTTCACTCTTTCTTTAGAGGTATGTCACTATGCGGAATAGGTAGAGGTCAGTGTGGCTTTTCTTTCTTTTTACCGCTGATGGATGGTGATAATGACTATGTTGGTGATGAATCTGCGCAAAAGGAATGAAATCGGTATGGCTGCTCTATCTAAGATATGGAAAGAAGTTCGATGTTTCAGCACCGTTATCCTCTCAGTGTTAGTCGGATATGTTGTGGAAATTTTGTGTGTTATCTACACGTTGGTCTTAACGTACTGGGTGTGATGGTCCACTCTTTAAAACTGACACTGAGTCTTATTAGGTTAAAGCATTTGGGATATGTTTTTCGCATGCTCACGTAAGAACCGTCTCTTAGCACGCAGTGGTTAATGGAAGATTGTTAAAAGTGGCCAGTCTACGACATGGGGAAAGGTATGAAGGCTTCAGTGATGATATTGGCTCGTATAGGTATAGTCAGATTACCTGGTTGGGATCCGAAGATCTCCCGAAGCATTGGTTGGCAGCAGTAGATTATGTGGCTCAGTTACGCAATCAGTGGCGTTTTCGCATTCGAAACCCTACTTGCAAATGTTTCTTCATCTTACTGTTTATTAGCCGGTCTTCACTACTCCTTGTTTTCTTTTCTGTTGGAGTAGTTGTTGGTATGAAGTAGCAGCCAAATCCGGAGCAGGTTGATGCAAGGTTAATGGCTGTCCAAACTACACTAAACTAAACTAATCCCAGATATTCGTCTGTGGTGATATTTGAAACTGTATGCATAAGAACAATTTCTAAGCGTTAATATAGATGATATTTTGCTCTTTTTTGACGTCACAACACTCTTCATTCTAAATGAAATTAAATTGGAAAAGAAAATACTCGAAGAACGTCTCTGAATAAATCGCCTCGACAGTCCGTCAGAAGCGTCAACAATCAGTGTTTGCGCACGTACTTCAAATTTGATAGTCGCACGTATGAACCAATAAAAGAAATACCTGTGGGATCACCAACACCTGGGTTTCCAGCAGAGACCGTAATGCAAGCCTTTGGACACTTTGCATCACACAGTATAGCCGAAAATTTGGGTCGGATATTTTGATGACGATCTAGTCATTATCAAACGGATCGGCATGGGAAAACTGCAAACGGCAATGAACGGCAACTTAGACGATCTCCAGATCATCGTGAAAATAGTAAAGATTTCTTCTTCCGGCCGCACTGGTGAAAATAACTGCTAATGAAATTTTGGAGACGGCAGTGCATCGAAAACAAATGCAAAGACTAGATATTACGCTATCACAGCATCTACGTAACAGTTCACAAAATATTTTGCATGTGAACACTGCGAAATCTATTGCTGCCCAACGGAGCTGGAAAAAATAGAGAAGAACTAACCTTTCAGGATGTTCTAACAAAACAGAGTTCCCGGCGGAACTCCCCCGAAGGCTATGAAAAGTCTGCACCTCTAATGACACTTGGAATGCGGTAAAATCTGTAGATTTGGAAATAAGTGAAAAGGATGGTTGTCGACTTTCTGAAAAGAGAAGTAAGTGAGAACTTTGCGAAGTCATCGTAGTAGGCAATTTTCAAAGTTAGACTGCTAAAACCGGTGACATCGGTAGCTCAGGGTCTTGATCATAGAAACATTTTAAGTTTGCTTTATTCTGGGGGTCAAGGTCGAAGCTAGAACGTAGTTAACTCAAGTACAATTGAGTAGAGTGGTCATTGCCTATGCCAGCGGTGATGTCATCTCGGCTGGTGATGAAACCTTTAGGATCTAACCGCCGAGCTCAGGGATCACAAAACTTTGTACGTCGTTGTTTTTGTCACCACTGTGAGATTTACGTAATAGTATAGATTGGAGATTTGTCATGCACCATTAAAAGAGGAAACTTGTCTAATAAACGAATTCTAAGCATTTATGTCTTATTCAATTTTACTGTCCATTCGCATCTGCGTCGATCTCTTTTATGTTTTGGGTTCGTCCTAAGACCGAGTTCGTAACTTTGTTGCTTGTTGCTTAACTGTCGAACTCCATAAGGTCTTACTGCTCAGGCGCTTCTGGCAGAAGCACTAATCTTTTTACTTCGAAAATGTTCATTTTCTTCGTCAACTTCTTGTGCTGCGCTCTGTACCACACTAGTAAAAGTTAGCATGGGAAAGACTACTGGCGTTATTCGAAACGTTGGGGAATTAAATTTACCAACCAAGCTGTTATTAATATTATCTCGCCCAACAAAAATTTTCCATAATGTCATTGATGAGAGTTCTTCAGTAAGGTACAACCAAATTGCTTGTCCCAGTTGAGAAGCTGTGAAAGTCCCTGATGGTACAAGGTCAAATATAGAAACGCAGTTACCAGTAAATTAGCTAGCTATTTTTCTCTTGAATGAGTAAGATGAATGCCATGGATGTACGTGGGTGCTCTGTGTGAATTTTCTGGACGGAGCGCTGTAGTCTGTTATTCCTGAATGGGTGAACCTCTTGTTTGAAGATTACTATTCGGGTTTAGGTTACGAGCTAGTAGTTAGACTTGTTATTTTTTTTCACTGGCTGCTCGCCCGCGATGTTTCTCTGAACATTTTAAATAGAACAGTTACCCGTCGCTCATAATGGCGTCAGAACTAATTATATATGTATAATATTTAGGCCAAATAGAGTTCTTTACCAATATCGAAGTGCATACCAAACTGCTGTTGAACTACCGTATTTCATCGAAGCCTGTTTCTCAATACCTTAGTGAAAGTTTCAGTTTTGTAAATGGAAGCGTATAATACTCCTAAGTGTGGATACGAATGATGTGGCCAGATTTGCTGGACGTCATGATCGAGAGGTTTGTCACTCACTGTTTGCGAAGGCGCGTCGTCATTGATCAAAACACGACATTGTGGATAACTGTGTAAAATCTCACTTAGTTGAAAACTATATTGGATGTTTGTGATAAAAGCCTCGAACGGTTTGCGTTTCGGGCTTGATCTGCGATGGGGAATGTATCCAGGCTGCATGATATATGCAAACACGACCGCTCAGTTGAGTGAAGGGGCATAGAAAATGTCTAAAAGATCAGGCTTCCAGGTTGGTTGCATTTGGTGGTAAAGCAAAGTTTTGGTGCGTGATGTTCTGGCACTGAGTGTATCACTTAAGGATATGGATTGAAAACTAACTGATCGTATTACATACTAAATTCAAGAAAAAAGAAAATTATTCTGAATGATAATAGGTTATCATTTTTTACAAGGTAGATGGAAACAGTAACACACTTGCCAGGTAATTAACAACAGTAAGAAAAAAATTTCACTTGACAATCAGATCCTTTTGAACCATGCCAGTATTTGGGGACATCAAATAGAATGACCAGATACTTTGGTTAGTGTCGTGGCTGAATGGAAACACTTTCTTGCTCCACATGGTGACCTCCCATTGGGTCCTTCCTGAGTGTTGTTTCCACACCATCTGGTGGTGACTATGACTGAAGACTGACACCGTATATTTATTTATTCTTTTTGTTAGTAAAATCCATTGTGTACTGATTACTTCGTCTTATTCCTTTCTAACATAACTCAATGGTGTTATTGGATTAGAACTGCAATTTAGTCATCTTGAATATGGGTAATTCTTCATTTTCAACTCGTTTCTCTGTTGGGAAATGTTTGCTGACATGAAAAAGTTGTTGGCTATTCCAGATGCACAATGTGACGGTGAACACCAGTTGTCTTCTAACGTTTTGTTGATATCGGACCGCTGATGCTGACCAGCGGTCCGACAGGCATTTTTCAATGGCTTTTCATTCAGGAACACCTTAATACAGATATGTTGTTCATCGCAAACGGCTGAGCTGAAGCTACGCACTCGTGTACGAATGACCCTCGAGGACAGCAAGCTGGTTTCGTTATTCCTTATATTTCCATTCCCAATAATTGGGTTGTTATTTTCGAGGCGCATGCCATTATGCGTTTTTGTGTGCATGTGTAACTGATTTTGTACATCCCAAACCATGGATACGACGGGTCAACAGTCTGGTTGGAATACCTTACTAAGTCCATGCTGCTTCGATCAGATAGAATTTGTATTCTTCCTAATCGGCAGTCATTCAGTCGGTCAATTACTTTCCCTCTCCCTCTGTCTTTTTTCTTTCTTGTTGCTTCTTCTTTAATCCTAAAGTTAGCTTCCCACTGAATTGGTTTTATGCGAAATTTAGTGGAACGCGGCTATTGTGCCACACAATTTTAGGCTTATCCTCTCACGGGTTATCCTCGGGCAATTGACCGGGAATCTTACAATATTGTCCGTCTTCTTGATGGGTGTCTGCTTTGCTTGATTTAGGTCATTTAATCGACGTTAGCTTGGAATGAAATAATGGGTACATATCGATATTTCCATATGTGAGAAAATTCCTGAAATTCATATTCTCTAAGTGGCTGAGTTGATAGTGGATGCACTATACACACTGCTTTTCCATTTGTGAGACAGGGCAGTTGTTTGCTAAAATTTAGATTCCGATCATTGTTGTCAGTAAACGTAAACAACCGGAAACCACGTATCGAATGCTACCTCTGACTGAAACCCTTCTGCAAGTATCTCTTATAGCCAAGTTGAATATATTTTTGCGTCCATCAGCCAAGCGCTAAACTACTCCGGTTTTGTTTGCTGCCTCACAATACCTTTTACTTAAAAGAGAAATGAACGAACAACTACTTGAGGAAAAGGAAAGCTTTCGAACCTAAGAACTCTACTGATTGCTTCATTAAGTAGTGGCACCTGTTGTCTCCAACCATAGTTCTGAGGGATTTTGTAGACCCCAACTCTGTAGTCTCACTTCAGCTATACTATGTATTTTGAAATAAAGTTTCTATCGTCAGCATCTTTGGTAGTACTGGCATCTACGCTAATGATTTCATTTGCAAGTGTAGACTTGTCCCCGGCTGTCGAATTAAGCCAGCTAACTTGTTCGTTGAAACGTTCCGTCCAGCACTCTAATCGACGGCACTGAGAGTGAACCACTGAACTATCGGATTTCTTGATCGCCTCACGTAGTTCCAGTTTCTGTACGGCCGGAATTCAAATCAGCCAGTAATCGTTGTAACTACTGCTCATAGCCCCAGCTTTTCGCATTTTAATGCATCTCACTACCCACCAATGGTCATTATTGTTTCTCATATCCCTAATCGACTGATACATTAGGGACTTGCTCACTTCATTGTAAAAAGTATTCCGGTGGGACGGACTTTCAGGCATCCAACAGACAAAAAGACGGTGCGGATATTCATGCTTCTTGAGGCACTTGCGACGTACATCTGTCTCGTGCATGGTAGGGTTCGGCAGAAATCTTCGTACAAAACTCGCTTGTTACCATACGTAAAATCACCCTTAGACACCGAGTGTTACGACAAATAGACACGATTCGAACTTCCTGAACGACAGTAGTTTGTTTCTTGTGCCTGTATTTGTAAAGCTCGACTACAGTTGGCAGTACAGTTGACAGCGCAGATTAATTATTGCAAAAAATGAACTTAGTTACATCAGAATAAACGTTTATTCCAAGTGCAAAAAATTGCAAGCTGTGATCTTGAAGTACGTATTCTGACGGATCAACAGCCCGGGAACAGTGGAGTTCCGCCGTCAGCCAACAGCTGTGGGGATGGGCCAAAACATTTTAAATTGGAAAATGAAAACGTAAGCCACTCAACTATTATAGCAGCACAGAATCGACACTAGCTTCCATTGGTATGCTTGAGTGCGGATGGTTTAGTTTTGGCTACTTTTCTTGAACGTCTCTTGAAGTACTCAAAAGCGAGCGTAAGATTCAAGTAGCTCCGGCTGTGAAAGTTCTGGTCATCGCCTTCTCGTAAAGGAAGGTCTACCACTAAAATGCAAGAATGAAGGCAAATATCTGTTGCTCCGTCGGATCAACCGATGTTTAGACCGGAGATGGCTAAGCTTTAATTCAAACTGACTACGGGGGGCGTATAAAGGGTAGGGCTCTATAATCACCGTTGTCCGTGGGTATCGGGGTTACTTGGCCACATCCAAAGACAGTACGAACTGAACCATCAGTCAACGGCACATAGGGGGCTACAAGGCCATCAGACCGTGCTACCATCTTGTATGTTAAACCCTTTAGGACGCCTTAATCAACTTTCCGCTTCGGCTCGGGAAATCGGACTTCGTACGACCCAGTGGTGAGCCATTGTCACGATGCACTTGCGATGCAGAAAATGGAACCTTACATGGTTTCTTTTCACCACTTCTTTTTGTTTCATTTATCGGTCATTTTCCCGACAGCATTGAAATCGTAATTATATTTGACAAATATATATATTTTGGTAGTAGGAGATTGAATGTTTTCATGAAATAATTCACCATGTGATATCATCGACCAACTCACCATAAAAAACCGTGGAAGCTGTTTCATCCTTGTTTGGAATCATCATGTGGTGAAGTTGAACAAGGATGAAACAGCTTCCACGGTTTTTTATGGTGAGTTGGTCGATGATATCAC
>LUCM01003752.1:6112-20396 GCA_008360955.1 Fasciolopsis buskii
AAGGGAGATCTAACACCGATTCTGACAGGGGTGAAACAGCTGAGGCTCGGTTCCATGGTTTCCTAATGGTCAGTTGGGCGTTGATATCATATGATGAATTATTTCATGAACAGGGCGCATCGATATTTTGTCACATTGCAAGCCGACCTCGATTCTGATACTGAAAATTGTGTATTCTTTAGAATTTAACGGTTGTGTGATATTATGTTATTGCATTGTGATTGCTTTTGGGAATGTTTTGGAGTCGTCACTGGTCGGCAAAAGATGAATTCATTTTTGTCTGGTGGCACAATTTTTTGTTTGTTAAGTGTATGCATTTAGGCAGGAAAGCAATCCGCGATCATTCCCATTCTTAGGGTTCTTTGGAATAAACATAGGCACTGACTACCTCGTTGAATATTAACGTCTAATTATCTGGTAAGTTAGTACCATTTGCTCCTGTTTATTCTAACAAGCAATATTTTATCATGCTGATGTTCTGTGGTTTGCCTCTTTCTGTACTATCCTGGTGCCAAATCGCCCTTCCGTTACTCTGATGTTCTTTAAAATCGCTTTCAAACAAACCTCAGAGGACTAATTGTCACCAGAGCTTGGAGCAGTAAAATGCAGAAATACGTCCGCCGGTTGTAAGCCAACGACTAATTTGCTCATTTTATGCGAATATATATTTATATTAGGCGTGATTTTGTAAAATTTCAAATTAGATATAAAAAATAAAATTTCATTACAGCTGACTTTATGGTAATGTTACCAAATAAGCATTGCCCTGACATGAGCGCTTCCGCTTTCGTCTGAAAGAATTAACTGGTCGGACCAGGCGTAACCCATGCAACTTTATTTCACGTGAACTGCCGGTTGAAGTTTATTACTCTTTAGTTGTAGTCCGAGTAAAAGATCTAAGCAGATAAGATTTGGATTTTGACTAAGAAGGTCGCTTCTTGATGTGAAAGTGTATTGTGTATCCTACAGAATATCCTTAAACGACTTCGTGCAATTTGGTTGCTAATAATTTATTCATTATTTCTCAGCATGTGATCCAGTGCCTTGATGTTGTCTTCCTTAAAAGTGTGAAGTATTCGACCGTTTAACACCGCTTCCTTTAAGGTGATCAAACCAGATTTCCCAAATTATGAGAAGAAATATGTCTTAGAAAACAATACTGAACAATTTTGACGTCTGCTATATCGTTACAACTTTGATCTTCGGGTTTTCTTATCGCTAATGTATTTAAAACCTTGCTGAGATTTTATATTATTAATACTTTCCTAATTAATTTTGAATACTAAAGGGTTTTAAATATTCTTTGAATGGTTCATCTTTCGAAATTTAAATCCAGGTAGTTCCGAATAACTGTTTCATTTCCCTTGGACGTCATCAACAACACTAACCGGTCTTGACTGCTTTGTGCAAATAACTTTGGGTGGATGGTTTAGACTGGTCAGCTGAGAGCAAATAATGCGTGATAAATCATCCTTTGGGCACTTATAATTTCTCGCATTTTAACAATTTAAGTGAAAACCGATTTTAAATAAACTTAGTTCTTGTATCCCCCACAATTATCTGGGAGCAACGTGGGGAACTGGTTTTGCCATGTTTGACTGGTGGCTGTCATTGAGGACGACATCCGTGCAAGGTTGACTCGATAATTCTTCCCACCGTGGACGGGAGTTGGTTGCAGTGTGGTAGTACTCACGACCTCTAGTTGAAAGACTGGGGTTCAAACCATAGACAAAATGGTAGAACTGCAGAACTGACGAACTGTAATGGGAGCAAAATTCAAATCTGGTGCTTCTCTGATGCATCTGGATGTGAAATGCGGGTTCCGTGTGGCAATCACCCAAGAATATAATTTTTTCTCCAAAAAGATTTTGAGAGTCAGTATATCTGAACGTCTGAAGTGCTCATATTCTTTTTCACTTGTTTTTCTCCAGAGATTTCATTACGATAATTTTCTAGAGTTAATTTGCCCAGTTATTTGCATGTTAGCTAGTCTAAGGTGTACATTACAATTTCAGTAATGTCAATAAACTGCGGTATCCATCTTTTCATTTGACACAACTAGGCATTTTCACTTATTATGGACAGAGTCATAATGTCACACGATTCCTTATCATCATCCTTCTCCTGTTGTCTTCTTTAAATTGTAAAGAAGATTTTAAAGAACATCTTTACGGACAAGGACTAGTAACCGTGTTGATATTCTTTGAACTGAAATAACCAATAAAGTTAACAAGTGCTGCCCATCCTGTTCCTACCGAATGCTATCTCTCTGTCTTGACATTCATCGCTCTGAACTTGGCTTCGTTATGTGTATTCAAAAATTATTGCATACAAATTATCTGTACCTTGTCTGGGTCGGCTAATGAACGATAAAAATCAGTGTAAAACTTTTAAATTAAATCCCAGATTTGAACGAACCTTTCTTCTTCTTCACCTTAATTTATCTCAATTACCTTTCGTTTCAATTTATTTTTTTTTCTTATTTTTGCCAGGAAATTCGAATGAAATGCAGTTAAACTTCATGTGAAAGTTCTTTGCTCAGAAGTGCCTATTTCATAGTTTCTGTGCATTGACCCTTCACAGCAGTCCATTGGCAAAAGGATACTTCGAAAAAAGTCCCATTGCCGAATAACATTTCTGTTTATACGACTCAAGCTGCATGATCCAGAATGTGCTTAACTGTGATTTGCCCAATCAGAAAATGAACTCTGCAAAAGTCCCCGGTTGTAGGGAATTAGTTATTTATTTGCCTTAAGGTTGGCATTTTGTTGGCATATTTATCCAACTCAAAAGAGAAAGTAACTTTGATCAATTGGCATTTCACCTTGCAGGTGCTGATTTTGTTTCTCAAACTCCATCCTGGCGGACAGTCTTAATGGCTGCATCAGTCAGCAATCGCCCGTGTTCTACCTGTTCGAAAAATCACAAACCAGTTATTTTTCATCTATATTGCCTAAAAGTTTATGCACCGAAACGTAGGGGAATAAAAATTGGTCCCCAGGAAAGACTATAGTGTGGGAAAATAATGGTGTAGAAAATAATCGGTCCGACAGTGATGAGAGATAAGTTGGAATTTTTCACGCTAATCTCTGGAGAAAGACAAAGCCCAACCAACTTCTTCTCTTTTCTGGATTTCCTAGTTTTTTCAAGTCATGTGGCTCATAAAAACATTTAATGAGTCTAGATTAACAATGACTGAGACCAAGGTGAAAAATTTCAATAAATGGTAAATTAAAGAGAACACCCACAAAAGAATAAATCTAATTTTTGGGTTCATCCTCAGCCTGTTGACTACAAACGATTTGTGCAGGTTATTTGATTTATAACCTGTTTGATAACACCTATGCAATTAATTGGTCAATTGTCGTCGGCAGATTTCTTGCTCGCGCACACACGCAAGCATGTACAAATACAAGAGCACACTTCTAAGGTAGTCCAAAATTATGGCTATTCGTGAGCTGAACTGAACAGAATAAAATGTTTCTGCCACGATATTTTCCCTGATGGCTTACAAACCCAAGCAGACTGAATTATGAAGATATTACGGATGTTCTGTTTAAGAAAGAACCTAAGAAGTTAATAAAAACAGACATGGACCTTACAAATTGTCAAGTGGAATGACAGAAAGTGGCAATACAAATCCAGCCTTGAGAAAGGTTAACCACGGTAGGTAAAATGTCAACCAATTGCACGTCCTACCGACAACGCTGTTACTGACTTTTGAACAATTACATACATAAATTAATTACATGGGGCATCGACTTTTCGATACACTCCTTACTTCGTTCGGTCCAGACGTGTAGCAATATTGTTTTTCAGTCCCTGAAAATGAGAAAATTTGTAAGGCAGTATTTTTCCGTCGTCCTAATATTGTAATCTCACTCTTGGGCTATCACATCCAGTCCTTTAGGAGAATATTGATAAAAACAGAACGAGTATACACAGAAAGATATTTTTTTTTACCGTGTTTTGGTTTATCAAACAACTACCAGATCTGGAAGCTTTACCAGTTTTTTATTCATTACGTATACCGTATCGAGAAGAGGTCGGTTCATCAAAATGCAGAATAACAAACGGACAGTTGTTGTACTCCCAAGTGTGTTCTCGTATCCCGGAGCGTATCCAACCTGACTTAGTTCAACTCTTACTTATAGATCCTGTAGCCTAAAGTACTACTGGTTATTGATAAAACATTTGTGTCGGTTTTTTTCTATTGCTGTCATGAATGAATAATGTTCGGTTCTTCTGGCAACAGTAACTGTCGTTCAGCTATTATTTTAAGAAGTTTCGAACTTACATCGTCAGCCTTTGCGTTCTGTTGTTTTTCTCTTTTCAGCTGCAACAAACAGTCGCAGTGAAACACAATGCCACAACACGTAAAAGAATTTAGCCAGTCAGATGATCCGTATCTTCTGGAGTTTTACAAAAAGAACTACTCATTCAGTACTAAAAAGGAGAAGAAAAAGCCTGAAATGGCAGTCTGTTGCGGGCATCGATCTTGTCATATGGACCGGTTTAATCTGATCGGTAACATCAGGACCGCACCGGTTCGACCATTCACTTTGTACAAAGTGTTAGTGACCACAGCGGACGTATCGAATGCCGGGACCTCTGCTAATGTACGTTTAGTCGACTTGGCTCAGATAACCTAATGGCTGGTTGATCTTTTGTAGGTGT
Organism: Fasciolopsis buskii; assembly: GCA_008360955.1. Lineage (NCBI taxonomy): Eukaryota > Metazoa > Platyhelminthes > Trematoda > Plagiorchiida > Fasciolidae > Fasciolopsis > Fasciolopsis buskii. Next base: position 10,790 of record LUCM01003752.1, read on the forward strand.
ACATCACCTTGAAAGGTGATTGGGGAGCGTCCATACGTCAGAAACTGAGGAAGCTGCGCGAAAAGTCAGGTAAACATAGACGGACGAAGTTGGAACCAGGGTCCACTCGTTTGTTCTATGTCGTCTCACCGGATTTGGGTGATATCAAATCTGTTGTGATTGAGGTATGTGATGGCGCAGATAGGGCGATGGACGAGTGTATAGCAAAAATACTTCAGCTGTAAGGCAAACACAAGGTATCTGCATTTATTAGATATGTAATAGTATTTTGTAGTAGAATTACAGAATTGCTGATTCATCCCGCATGCAGTATCCGTCCTGAGCTTGGTGGTTGCAGTTGAGACGACACCATATGTTTAATTCACCCTCCGATTTTCATAGATTGAGGCTGAGCATAATCAGTTTAATTTCAGCGGTTTACTTTAATTCTGTCAGTAGTTTACGTTTTGTCAAGTTACACGAAAAATGATCTGTGCTTGAGCTTTGATAAGCCGAATGGCAGGTTAGATTCTAGGGCAAAAATAAGTTTGTCCCATTTATTTTATCGCTTTTTACTACCTCTTCTACGCATTAGGGTAATGGACAAGGTCTGCACCATGGCCTTTGAAACCCAATTTTTCGGGGGAATAAAAACAGGACTGCAATCCATGACCCGGGGTGTCGAAGCGACACAGAGAGAAGTGATTTCAATAGGTCACGCGGATTATCTAGCCGGGTCACAGTGGTTCGCCGTCTATCTTTAAGATGACCGGCGGATCTGGGATTTGAATCTATAAGAGTTTTGGTGTAAGAAATTTACGTAAAACTAGTTGGAGCAAAGTGGCTGAACCTCCATCACCATCGTACACCAATAAGTGGCATAAGTCCACCTCAAAACAGAATTTGTTGTGACGAAAAGTTTTATTAATTACTTGATTCTTGTGAGATTTTTTTCCCGTGGACTCAGTGTATGAATATCACAACCACACTTAAGGAAAGTGAACTGGGGGGGACAAAGGTCATCGGAGTCACTCTAATTGGGCGGGTTGATGGTGACCGCAGTCTTTAGTTTTCCTGTTTCAGCACTCTCTACCGCGGAAAGATGAGTATGATCACAAATTCCCGCGGCTCGCACAAACCACGCTTAGGAAGGCGAATCCTAGCTGATTTTGCGGCCGCAATTTTCAGGGTTTGTCCCTCCGGATGTCTCTTACGGGCAACGAGTCTCTGGTTGCTTCTTCCTTTGCCTAACTTTTTGATGCGCTAGCGATATCGGGTACACCGGAAGAACCAAAAAGTGATTGTTCGTAAGGATTTCGGGACGTATTTATAAAAATCTGACATTAACTATTCACAGGATTTACGGTAGATCAGTTGCACGACACCTAGTTGACTAAGGGAGACTTAATGATTGTAGACAAACACTACTGCTATTTCTATTTTAATTGCTGTCCGTGCATTGCATTTGATCTCAAGTCTTGCGGAAAACGTTGGTCGATCTAAAAAAGGCTGAAGAACAAAGTAGTAGAGCGCGTACACGATATTCTCTCCGCTTTTGAAATTCGGCATGTCATGTGCTTTGAAACTTATGTAAAGTTTGATATAGTTTTAAACGTTACTACTTGGTCGGAAATAAGGTAGCTCCATAAATACATCAAAGCTGATATGTGCTTCTCCGCTCATCTAACTTTCCTACATTCTTATATCAACGGAAACAAGCTTGTTCTGATTACTTAGTTAAGCCAAAGCAGACAGGATGCTTCCACTTCAGCGTGTACCCTAGGGCCTAACTCTCTATCGGTAAGTTACGATGAAACTTAGTTAGATTTATAGTGTGAATGTATTTGTAAACTCGATAGTGAGAAAAAGGTGAATGACGCTTTCTGAATGACACACGATAAAGAACGAGTTCTCTCTGGTTTCGAAGTTTTCAGTCATCCAAACTTCGTTCACCATTAGCTTATTTGCATTTTCCTTTAAGCATGATAGCTCGCGCAGAGAAGACGGCTGGTTGCTCGAATGCATACAAGTGCTTCATCCGTTGACTAGGCGACGGTATATGTTCTTGTGCAACCATTGGCTTTCTTTATACAAAGAAGATGGCCTGATAACACGTGAACTGTTTGGTGTACGAAGTACTAAGACAAGTAAGCGTTGTACTCTAAATTTCGAAAGGTACCGTGAAAGAATACTCCATTGTTGTAGTAACCGGAGATTGTGAGTCTGCCGGGACTGATTGCGGCGTTTTCATCAAACTATTCGGTCGCACCGGGATATCACCACGAATTCAGCTAGTCAATAGCCTCTCCGAGAACAAATCTCACAGTATGTACTACTCACCGTTTGCTCGCGGTATGAGTTCCAAATTCACTGTAAACGCACCCAGCGTCGGGACTATGACTCACGTACGAATCAGCCAAGATGGACGAGGCGATTTTCCTCACTGGTTTTTGGAGCGAATTGTGGTCACGGATTTGTCCTACCCAAAATGGACATACTACTTCCATGGATCGGTGTGGCTGTCCCCAACATATGCCGATCGGAAACTGTTTCGAATGATACGGGGTACTCGAGAACCAACGGGCTCTGGAGTGGGTAAGTTTTTGCACAGAGGTAACCAGTATAATAATAATAATACTATTGTATGGTGCTATTACGGCACAATGATGCAAATAATTTTGATTTGTTATGCAAGTTCCGGTTTTTTTTCAAGCTAATGTTTCCGCGGCAGCTAAAGCGATACCTGATTATATAAAAAATCATACCCTTTCTTTTGGCGCCTGTTATTATTATTTCTGTAGCCAATCAGCGTTGGCTGTGTCAAAATATATCAACCTTACGATGTCACCATATTTGTATATCTAATTTGTTGTTGTTGTTTCCGAAGCATTTTTTTTAAACAAAGGCAATCGCAAGAAATGTTTTACTTTCTTGTAGGATATCCAGTCTTATATCAACAGTTGAATAAATGGATCTCTGGTTTATTTTTTAGTCGGCAAAGGACAATTATGCTATTTTAGCACCTTATTAACAGTTGCAGTCAATAAGAAAAATGGAGCGAGCCAGTTGCAAGCTCTGACAACTACATGACAACAAAGCATTGCCTAGGATCCGATTCTTGACCGATAGTGAAGCAATCAATTATCTTCATAGTGTGTGTTATAGGTGGCTGGGAGAATTTCTCGAACCACATAGTTTGCTGATAGCGTTCTTCCGGATCTGAGTTCACTTCGAACTTTTACTAACATTTTTATTATAGGGACAACAAAGACGACTGTCAGATGCCTAATATAACGCTGTTGTTCTGCTGAAAAAGTGAATGCATTGAAATCACTTTTCAGATTGACATGATTAGGGTTGTTTGGAAATGAAATAGAAAAAATTTGTAGCCCCAACGGGTGGTTTCTTCGACACTTCTAGAGTAGTTATAATGAACACTTTCGAGAAGTTTCAAGGCTGTCTGGGTGTTGTTGTTGTAGCGAAGGAGGACAATTGAAGAGAGACAGTTAAGCCACCAGCAACTATGTTTATTCTGCGCTTAAAAAGACTATCAAGTGCTTTAAGATAGTCCCGATCCAGGAAAGATGAAGGAATGACAGATAATGCTGCGCATAACCGTAAGCAGACTATGGATCACTGCTTCGGATATTTTTACAAGAGCGGTCAAACACAAATAATTGGAATAATTCACCATGTGATATCATCACTCAACTCACCATAAAGAAACCATGGCCCTAACTGAAGTGGATCATACAGCATGTACAGTGCTTTCCAATTGGGTATCTACCTTTAATGCAGAGTCTCGTAGTGTATTTAGCTTAGGTGTGACAATGAGTAGTTAGTAGGATCACATTGTTGACTGTTGATGCTTACATTAGTTATATTATCAGATAGATTAGTAACAATTCACCTCTCCCATCATCCACCTATTTGTGGGATATTCACCTCACTCAACTCACCTATATAAGAAAACCTACTAACGTGGAGGATTGTCGGTCTGGTTGTGTACCATAGTGAATCGAAGGCTGGCTGCTACGGGGTACACTTATTCCAAACACGCCTTTCGTTTTTACCAGGCGATCCGAGTTAGCCTTACCTTATGTCCAGGTAAATGTTAGTGAATACATTCGGAGCCAAGGCTGAATTTCGCAGGTGTTACAGGCCCGCCGCATCCGCTGTGACCCCAAAACTTGGGACGCGAACCCGGGACGGGCGACGGATTGTGAGATTTCGAACGCCTTAGCCATTACGTACCCGGGCAGCTGGTACGGCTCGAAGTAACCGTGCAACCGGTTAGTGAGCGTGATATGAGAGTACTTCATGCAACATTCACTCAGGTGGGCAGTGTAAGGATTGTGTTGCTACAACCTAACAAATAACCGGTTCTCTTGGGTTTGCACGGTTACGTGATTCTTTACTCACAGCTCGATCGACTCGCCGTACTGAGGTGCGTTTTCTGACTTTCATCACTCAGCCGTCTCATGTACGTCGCCTAAGCTACCGACGAAGGTTTGGATATGACCTACAGACGCTTGATTATTGGTACCAATGTTAGTAGTAGAGAATTGAATTTTACTGACAACTAGGAGTTTCGCGTCTCCCTCAAGGCTCATGTTCCATGGGGCGCCGACGCTGGTTGGATAATGCACTGCTGACTGATTGCCCTACAAGGATGAAAAAGCTGTCATGCTTCCTGAGTTTCTGTATTGGTGAGATTTGAGTGATGATATCACATGGTGAAACGTATATTTCATGATATAATCTAATCTCAAACTCCAGATCTCCTCACTTTATAAAAGCAAAATTAGTCACCATGGAAGTACAAGTCATAGCTCTGTTAGTCATATCCAGAGCCTTGTCGTTTTACCGTACTAGTGAGGGCTTACCTGCATAGAAAGGTAGTCTATCTAAGTGGTGGGTCGACGATCGCGGGACTCTTTGCTTGGTACCGGGAACGGCCCGGCCAAAAAGGAAGGATCGTAAAACAACTATCTCACGCAGATGGCATTATCATCACGGTTCGTCTCCACTCACCAATGTCGTGTCGTCCGCTGGAGTTACCGCGGCCACGAGATATCACTTGTACGATCTCGGTAGTGTGAGGGCGCGGTGTGTCGTATGCACCGCGCTGTATGGATTTAGCCTAATTACGCATGGATTACCGGGACAAGAGACAACTGCTGACATTGGATACGGTTTAGTAGGTTTGCACTATTACCAAGCATGATGTTTGTCTACCCTATTCCTGTCACAGTGGTTGGTTTTGCAACGGGTTTACTTGGTCCAGTTAGTCCCTGCATGCAGCGATCGACCCCTACTGATAGGATGACTTCCTCTGCATAGAGTAGTCACCATAAGCGTACGGACGTAGGGCTTTGGATAGACCTTAGTCAGTGTCTTATTGGATTACAATACGAGTACATGTTTTTTGGTCGTAGGAGATTGATTGGCGTCTTCTCATCCACTGAAATAATTCACAATGTGATATCATATCACTCAAACTCACCCATAATAACCACTGGGACAGCACTGTTTTACAAGCTTGTTTCATCACCCTTGATTAGGTGGAATCATCAGCAAGTGCAATCTAATCGCCTCTCGTAGCGCTCCCAAACTGATATCCAAAGCGCCCTGGTACCGCTCGTGGAACCGATTAAGCGATTGTGGACTAGTCCGATACGGCGCAAGCGTTAGCCAATTAACGCTCAACCGGGTGTCACAGTCGATGTAACCGGGGTTTGGGTTATGCGAGTCGCTAGTAGCATGTCAACCAACAGTGATTAGTAATGCAACCTAATCGGACACCGGTAATCCGCTACGGTGGCCAGATACCAGTGATCGGTGGGCGAACTAGGTCGTGTGCTGATTTGTTTTACTGTCCGCTTACCATCACAGCGTGCATCTCAGTATGCGCTAAGTTCCACTATGATAAAGACTGGTACTCATACGTCCTGCGCACCGCGCTAGCCTAAGTCGACGAAGGCTTTGATATGTACCTACAGAGAATGCGACGACTCTACTTCCGGCCCTACATGTCTCCAGTGAGTTAGGAGATTTGAACTGTTTCTAACATGAAATCATTCACCATGGTGATATCTCACTCATTCACCTAAAGAAACCTGGGAGCACTGTTACAGCATGTTTTCATCGCTTTGTTAGAATCATCAGCAGTGCATATCCACCGCGCCCCAACTGGGACGCGAACCGGACGACACGATCTGAGTCGAAACGCCTTAGCCATTACGCTACGCGGCAGGCTCTGAACGGTTTGTTGAAACTTCAACCACATGATTGTTTGCACCTATTCCGTCACTGGTTTGCACGGTTACTTGTCCGTTACCGTCACAGCGGATCGACCCCTACTGATAGTGACGTTCTGCAGGTAGCACTAGAGTACGACGAAGGCTTCTGGATATGACCTACAGAGCTTGATTACTTGGGTAACAATATAGTAGTAGGAAGATTGAATGTTTACATGAACTAATTCACCAATGTTGATATCATCACTCAACTTCACCATAAAGAAACCATTGAGAAGCACTCTACAGCTGTTTCATCCGTGTTTTAGAATCCATCAGCAGCTGCATATCCCACCGCGCCCCAACTGGGACGCGAACCCGGGGACGAACGAGGGTTTGTGAGTCGATACGCCTTAGCCATTACGCTACCGGGGCAGGCTCTGACGGCGTTTGTTGAACTTCACCACAAGGATGTTGCAGCCTATCCGTCACTGGTTTGCACGTTACTGTCCAGTATACCTCACAGCGATCACCCCTACTGATAGAATGAGCTTTCTCTGCAGGTGCTAAGTTACGAGCAAGGCTATGGATATGACCTACAGAGCTTGATTACTTGGTACATGGTTAGTAGTAGGAGATTGAATGTGTTACATGAATATTCACATGTGATATCCATCCAGCTCAAATCACCCATTAAAGAAAACCATGGAGCCTGGTAAGCTGTTTCTGCCTGCCTTTAGGATCATCAGCAGTGCATATCCCACCGCGCCCCACTGGGACGCGAACCGGACGAACCGACTGTGAGTCTCGAACGCCTTTAGCATTAACGCTAACCGGGCAGGCTCTGAACGGTTGTTGAACTTCACCCACATGATGTTGCAAATGTATCCGTCAACTGCGTTTGCACGTTACTGTCCGTTAACCTTCCGCGATCGACCCTACTGATAGATTGACTTCTCTGCAGGTAGCCTAAGTTAACGACGCAAAGGCTTTGGATTATGACCTACAGAGCTTGATTTACTTGGGTACATGTTAGTAGTAGGAGATTTGAATGTTTACATGAAAATAACGTTTCAACCATGTGAATATCATCACTTTCAACTCACCCATAAAGAAAACCATTGGAAGCACTGTACAGCTGTTTCATCACTTGTTAGATCATCAGCAGTGCATAATGCCACCGCGCCCAACTGGGACCGCGGAACCCGGGAGAACGATTGTGAGTCGAACGCCGTTAGCCATTACGCTACGGGCAGGCTCTGACGGTTTGTTGAAACTTCACCACATGATGTGTTGCACCTATCCGTCACTGCGTTTTGCACGGTTTTACTGTCCGTATACCTTCACACGCGATCGACCCTACTGATAGATGACTTGCTCTTGCAGAGTAGACCTTAAGTACGAACAAGGCTTTTGGATATGACCCCCATACAGAGCTTGATTACTTGGTACATGTTCAGTAGTAGGAGATTGCAATGTTTTACATGAATAATTCCACCATGATGATATCATCCACTCAAACTCACCATAAAGAAACCATGGAAGCACTATAAGGCTGTGTTATCCTTGTTAGGAATCATCGCAGTGCATATGCCACCGCCGCCCCCAACTGGGGACGCGAACCGGGACGAAAGGATTGTGAGTCGAACGCCTTGCCTTTACGCTGCCGGGCAGGCTCCTGAACGGTTTGTTGAAACTTCACCACATCGATGTCTGCACCTATTCCGTCAACTGGTTTTGCACGGTTAGCTGTCCGTTACCTCACAGCGACGACCCCTGTACTGATAGATGGACTTCTTCTGCAGTACGCCTAATGTACGGACGAAGGCTTTTGGATATGAACCTACAGAGCTTGATTATTTGGTACATGTTAGTAGTAGGAGATTTGAAATGTTTACTGAAATAATGTCACCATGTGATATCATCACTCACGAGCTTTCACCATATAAGAACCATGGAAGCACTGTACAGCTGTTTCATTCCTTGTTAGGAATTCATCAGCAGTGCATATCCACCGCGCCCACTGGGACGCGAACCGGGACGAACGATTGTGATCGAAAGCCTTAGGGGGGGGGCCCCGCCATTAACGCATACCGGGCAGGGCTCTGAACGGTTTGTTGGATACTTTTCACCACATTGATGTATGGCACACTATCCGTCCTGGGTTTGCAACGGTTACGGTTTGGTTTACCTTCAATCAACAACTGCTTAACATGTCACAAGTAATCAGCTCTGTAAGCGTCATATCCAAAGCCTTCGTCCGTACTTAGGCTTACCTGCAGAGAAGTATCTATTCCAGTAGGGTCTTATCGCTGTGGAGGTAACGGACAGATAACGTCAACCAGTGACGGATATGGGGCACATTCATTGGTGAATATTCAAACAACCGTGTCAGAGTCCTGCCCGGTTAGGCGTCAATGGCTGAAGGCGTTCGATCCACAATCGTTTCGTCCCGGTGTTGCGCGTCCAGTTGGGGCGCGGGGGATATGCATGCTGATATGATTTCCTAACAAGGATGTCGAAGAACAGCTGTACAGTGCGGGTCCATGGTTTCTTTAATGGTGAGTTGAGTTGATGATATCACATGTGTGACATTATTCATGTAACATTTTCAATCTACCTACTACTAACATGTACCAAGTTACATCAGGCTCTGGATAGTCTATCCAAAGCCTTCGTCGTACTTGAGGCTACCTGCAAGAGAAGTCATCTATCAGTAGGGGTCGATCGCTGTGGAGGTCAACGGACGAGTAACCCCCATTGCAAACGCCAGTGACGGAGATAGGTGCACATGCATGTGGTGAAGTTCAACAACCGTTCAAGAAGCCTTGGCCCAGGTAGCGTAAATGGCGTAAGGCGTTCGACTCACAATCGTTCGTCCGGTTCGCGTCCCAGTTGGGGCGCGGTGGAATATGCACTGCTAGATGATTCCTGAACAAGGAATGAAACAGCATGTACAGTGCTTCCATGGTTTTCTTTTGATGGTGAGTTTGAAGATGATTGATTATCACATGGTGAATATATTTATGTTCAAACAGTCAATCTGCCTACTACTAACATAGATGTACAAGTAATCAAGGTTCTGGTAGGTCATATCCAAAGCCTTCGTTGCGTACTTAGGCTACACTGCAGAGAGTACATCTATCGAGTGGGTCGATCGCTGTGAGGTAACGGACAGTAACCGTGCAACCCAGTGAACGGATAGGCTGCAACATCATGTGGTGAAGGTTGCAACAAACCGTTTAGAGCCTCGCCCGGTAGGTTATGGCTAAGGCGTTTGCGACTCACAATCGTTGCGTCCCGGGTTCGCGTCCCAGTTGGGCGCGTGGATATGCACTGCTGATGATTCCGAACAAGGATGAAACGATCATGTTTACAGTGCTTCCATG
>LUCM01003753.1:7171-21937 GCA_008360955.1 Fasciolopsis buskii
CGTTTGGAATGCGCACCTAAGATGAATACGTGATTTGAATCTCACGAAAAGCACGAACTATTCGTTTTTCCTATCGTTAGCCACTGGTCACTCGGCTAATATTTTCACTTACTCTGAACCGAGTAAACAAATGTGACGAAGAAATTGGACAATTCACCTGTCAGCAATGGTCGAACAGTTCGGCCGATTGATCTTTCGTTCCTGTCTCGTTTGCCTTCCTTCTTTGCTTGCCCGTTCTCTTTTTACGAATGATTCACGTTCCATTAATGCAGGATTCCCGTGCACAACGACAATCTTCCGCGAATAGTCAGACAATCTGGTCCGGCTTTCCCCGGGTTTTCGCAAAATCCCCGCGGGTAGCAAGACAGAAGAGGATGAACGAGACGAATTCGGTCCCCCCCCCCCACAGTCGGTGCGTTACTGGTCGGCTTTACGAAGTCGAAATATCCCAGTGCCGATGATGGTGATAGGGTGTAATAACATCGACGATACTTGAATGCATCATCTCGAACCCAGCTGATGTACCATGGTAATCAGTCTCGTGTGACTGGACCCAGCCGACACTGTGATCAGATGCGTGCACCTGTGGGCATGCACTTGTATTCGCGTGTATTTGGGGGAATATTCCAAATTTAACGGGCGATTCACTGACCAATCTGAATATTTATTTTGGACTACTCACGTTACCCGATTGCCCAGTTTAATTCGACACGTACAAAGTTCGGTTGTATTAATTTCATATCATACGAATTGAAGTCGCGAATTCGGAAAAACTGTGCACACAGAATCGGTCGAACAAACTTGACCTCGCACGTTCACAAAATGAAATCAGGGACAATTTTACACTCGATGGACCTCATACTAGTCCATTGTGGATATTTTATCGAACACGTATATCGTTGGAGGGATTCTGTTTTTGTGTCCTTTCGTGAAAATGACGAATATAAAGCATCGTAAGGAAGATCTTCCGTTGTGGCCTAGCCGTTGGTTACCCAACTAAGCGATATTAGCACAAGTTACTCAGATTTAGGTGCATTAATTCATTTGTTCCAAAGGGAATTCACAAGTGGACTGCAACAGTTTCTTTGCTCGCGATCGAACACAAGCCACGTAGATCAATTCAGTCAGGAGACAAACTAAATCAATTTTTTTTTGCAACTCTTTGGGATGTTTAGAATTTTTGCAGTTCATTTTGTTCATAAACCGAATTGATGGAAGCTTTTTGGTTAATTAATCATTAAAAGACCATAATTTTCATTCCATCAGTCTATCTAGATGATCAATCGCAAAAGGTTTGGGCATTTGGACGTGAAGGTTGCGGGTTCGAATCAGCCCACCGTCGGTCAATTTCCCCAACTGGCCAACGTCCTTTCCTGAAAATGATGTACACCGTTGCTTTGTTAATAAATGGAAGTAAGGATAAAAGATTAACCTATGGGATAGCAATATGATTGTTACTAGTCAAGGATTTAATCGGGAATGGTTTATTGGGAGACCGAGGAAGGGTCCATAAGATAACTCGGCCAGTTAGCGGATACCAACGCCGTTCACTTTTGTTTACCAGCATTTCATTGCTCGTCAGTCAGCGGAGCACAGATGCGATTCCCTAAAATGACTATACAGAAAACTTACTTTCAATGTTACCAGTTTCCATGTAAAACAAATATGCACGAAAGAATCAAGGAATGGGCAAGCATGATGATGAATTGTGCTATGAAAAATCGGTACACATTCGTCTGCGTTTCGAACAGACAGTCTGCCGGACTATGTTTTGGATTTTCTCTTCCACCCGTGAACTCATATCGATATGTTTTCCTCGAATATTTGAAGTTCTGGTTCGAAACCCTTCAACATCGAGTACATCTCTAACCTCGATCAGTATTTGAACAAACGAGAAACAAGAAAGGATTAGATGCATACAATTAATCCATTTTGTAATGCACGACCGATCTGTCCAGAGAAGCGATAGGAAAGTCAATTAGTGTTTTTTTAAACAGTGATCAGTGCCGGAAGTATTGCTCAAACAAATCAGCCATTCACTTTTGCAGCTCCAACTGACCTGGCAACCCGAGGGCTAGGTGAATGCAAAGAGATTAAGACAAGAAATCCTTAGCCAATTATTGCTGTTATTGTTAATGTGATTAAGCACATGTAAATCGAGTGTAAAATGTGATTCAATTCCATTTGGGCTGCTATCTTGTGGTTACTCTACAATAACTATACGAACTGACAGAAAGAATAAATAAGTAGCAAAATGGTAAAAATTTGCCATCCCAGCGCCGTCAAAAACGTAGCACTTACTGGACAAATATCAAAGATATGACGGGACTTTACGTGCCAAGTTATTCACGTGTCTGTCACTCCCTTAGGAGATCAGAGGCTTAAATCCCCAGACTTGCCGGTAGCTCGCCATGTTCTGACTACCACATGCACTCGTCGTGCATCAAACACGAACTTTGCATACCCTACTGCTAACATCAATAATCCGAACGAGACCGTGACTTGGAAATGATTCTCTACCAATCAAAAAAATCCCATCGCTCTTTTGGTCTGTAAAGTAGACTATTCGTCATTAGTACAAACCTGTGAAGATTTAGCTGGGACAGAATTGCCGGAGATATTTTATCAACTGCATACGGCTCCCTTTTGAATATATATATATAGCATTACACAACAAAATGAATTCAGGTAGTTAGGTTTGTCTCCTAGGTGAAATAGAACAGTACAAAAAGGAACTCACTAAGAAAAGCGAAATTTCAGTTTTTGGCACTAACAGCTTGGTTATTCTGACTAAGGTTTTTAGGTGAAATAGTGTGCAGGTATGCTCAGAAGATTATGCCCCGTTCTGACGTCGTTTGTTTTTATGAGTGATCACTGTACACAATCAAGCAATAAAACAACGGGGGTAATACCATTAAATGTCGCGGAATAGGCAAGCCGATGCGTGTCTATGTGTGCCCGTTTGTTCAGGATCTTACTGTCATAAACAAATCCCGTTAGTTGAACAGCATAATGAGTTTGCTCGTCTTGGTCAGCACTTACTAGGAAACAATCGACCAATCGATATCACACAGCACTTTTTCCCGCTCAAAATTAGTATTTTCTGTCCTTTTTGTCGCCATCAATATTCTTGCCCATGATGCTTGCAAAAAACAGAACAGAACTTCTTCTTCGTGTAACATTTTTAGCGTACAATCGAGTAATTTTAGCGATTCGAATGTAAAAGGGTCACGTGATGTTCACTTCTATCAAAAGATGGATTTGGGATTGAAAACATTTGTCGCTGGGTGAATTTTCTAGTGTTCAGTGTGACTAGCAACCGACAAACACTACGAAAGAGCAGTTCCTGCGATGTGTTTGCCCATATCTAAAAAAAATTTAATGGTATCGAAAATTTCTTCAAAACATTATGTATCATTCACCCGAATTCGTATCAATGGATTTAATCCCAAATCAATTGTGCTTTGTAAATTCATGATGGGAGAACCCTTGAAATTCAAGTAATCCGATAATCCGTGGTAATCACCAATCTTTGGCCGAGGCAATGTATACACTACTGATTTATTCAAATCGAACAAGCCACATGTTCGATTGGTAAAAACAGCTTTCAAAGCGTTACTGAAACTTTGATTGGTCCTATCCGTCATATAGATTGCACCCTCTCCTGTCGGAGTGAAGAAAACATAATTGTCCGACACATTCCGCCTCGTAATCTTTAGGGATCTGATCAATGCATCTTTTTCATGAGGATCCGTTTGTTGAGAACACCGATCGTCGCTTTCCACCGATTCGGCGGGAATCGTATCAATCATGATCGAATCATTCCTCTTCTCCACTACATCAGACGCGAAGAATGTGAATCTCTGATAAATTGGCTTCGAGGTGCGGGCGGATCGAAAATGAACAGCCAATAACTGGGTACCGTTTTCCTATTTGATCGGACGTGATGAATCCATACCGATTTGCTTGAGAATCGCAACACATCAGGGCTGGATGTTGATATATTTTTGCTCGCCCGCACAGAAACACTGATCGGTCGCTTACTAGGTGTTTAGACCATTGGGTTATCCAACCTTAGTGTACCGTTACGGTTTCGGCACTGAGCTCGATTAAGAATGTGCGAAAATGTATGCATGTAAAATTTCACAGTTTAATAACATCTCTCGATCTGAATAGTTGGTAAGCTGTCAACCTCCCGGTTGCCGTGACGAAACGCTCACCAAATTGATTTCGAAGCCAAGAAGTGTGAATATACATTGCCTAGAACTACATTGGGGGAAGGTCAAAATATCGCGTTTTTAGAAAGAACGTTTGTTGAATTGTGGTAGACAGCTTCGAAGAACCAAATTTCAGTTGAGAGATAAAGTTCAGTCGGTCCGCGGGAAAGTCTTGCGGGATGCAATCACTTCACACTTTGTTGTGGGGTCACCTCTGTACCGCCGTAATTTAGATAGTACGTTAAGATGATCTATCGCCGAAACGTAAAGCATTCGGTTTTGTTCTGGCACTAACTGATTCCTAACCAACGCACGATCATTTCCATCGGGCTAAAACGTATCACAGGACAGATCTAGTTGACCGGAAAGCAGATCAGAGCTGAGGCTAATGAAGCCTTCAGAGACAACAGATGATAGCGATCAATGACAATGATCCATAGCTTGATAAGTGAAAACATTCTAGCCCCGGCTGATCATAATAAAAATGAATCAATAATCGATCCCCAAGTCCAACCGGGCAAATGAACTTTTGAGCACCACTCAGTTTCGGTGATCCAGAATTTCATACAAAGGCTTCTTTTTGCCGTCACACAAACTGAGGTGATTCAGAATCAAGGCAGTTTTTCAGCTTGAATTATATGGTAGACAAGAGAAACTGTGGATGACTTAGCATGCAAACAACGACCTGGTCATTTGGGCCAAATCTGGGATACAAAAACGCGTAAATCTGAGCTGCCTAGAATTACGTGGCTTTTCGAATTAGGCGGTCCTTCAGCTACAATCTACAGCTGAACATTCTCGCGGATCGAAAAGTGAACTGGTGGTTTTGACCAGGTCTGTTCACGTGTTGGGTAATATTCTGGTCGTCTTGAGTAAAACCCTTCCGGTTACTTCATACTAATTTATTTCCATATTCCTAGCCTCGTTAAAGCCTATCGAGGATTCTTTACTTTCGGTGACTGCAGCTTCGTGTCCCAAACGTCTGGTAGGCGCACAGTCAATAGATGTTCATTGTAAGAACATGGTTATATAATTTATGAACACTAGCAGCTGAAAATCGTCAAACGTACAACAAGATATCGCCCATGTCATTCATGCCAAATGGTGCGATAGAGTGCTGAATTGTTCATTGAACGAAATAGACCATGAACTTTGCTGGAACTGATTGGCGCGTGCGTCCCTATATGAATACGATCGAGTGTAAAGCATGTGCACCTGCGTGTATATTCTTCTGTGGGTCATCGATCAAAGGACAGTGTGCGATCAGCCTATAACAAACTCGAATGTGTGTGTGAGCAGTCTTTGTACTTTGTGGTTGGCGCATGAGTAGCTACCAAAGGTCCTAATTCAAATAAACGTGTATATATTTACGATGGAAGTCAGACCCCTCGGTGGGATGAGCCAGTAGAAGTGCGCGTGTTTACGTAACACTTTGGGTCAATGAGTCGAGAAAAAACCGAACAGATAATGGTGCAACACAGGGGGTCCGCATCAGCAATACAGAAAGTGAATTAGATTTGACAATTTCGAATAATTCGCTACACAGTGTTTGCATCCAACCTCCTACTGAAAGCCACGGGAGCACCGTACAGCTAATTTGACTCAAAATCGTTCGTCCCGGGTTCGCACCTCAGTTGAGGTGCCATGGATATGCACTGCTGATGATTCCTAACAAGAATGAACAGCTGTACCGTGCTTCCATGGTTTTTTTATGGTGAGTCCAGCGATGATATCACATGGTGAATTATTTCATGGAAGTACTTCATCACTGTTGGGACCAATCGGCCGGGAACTCGGGTGCGAATCCGGAACCAACGATTGTGAATGGAACGTCCTAGCCTATGTGTTAGCCACGCTGATTGCCAACGATTGATCAGATATCAACACTACATGATGTAGCTCCCGTATCCACAAGTGAGTTTTGCGGCCCATGGATCATTGAGTACCAGATAAATATGTTGTCCATCGAACATAATTCGTGGTTAGTTTGGATCAATGAGCCTGATCCGGATGACTATTCTAGCTCCCCCGTTGTTGACACAATGTGTGTGAATTTCTCCGTCTTAATCACTATTCACATGAGCCCTGGAGATTTGTCGTGTTGATGATAAGTGCAGAGTTAGAAGCATTGAATTTTCCCTTAGCTGTTCGACAAAGAAGAACGATTGTTGTGGGCCACACGCACGTTGTGAGGGAATGTTATGATAATTAGCATTGCGTTTGAGCTCAATAGAACTGTTTCATTGGTTATCGGTGGTTGTGCGATGGTGGACCGTGACAGACAAATCACGATCAATACACCGGCGTGAAGGTAACCCGATCTCGCTAGAAATCGAGCAAGTGAAGAATGCCAGACCAACGTGAGACCGCGCTATCCGACTGGCTACCAGTGAACAACTGATATGGTGGTGCGATGAGAAGGGTGCGAATATGCAAAAAGAAGGCCATATCGTCAACCGGCCCAAGCCAGTTAGGATTAGACAAAAGATGCCCGGACAACCGATGGAATAACGGCAGTCGCACAGGCGCAACAATGCAGGCAAAGTAACCTATAAAGCTGTTATGAATTTACTTAATAAACGAGAATGTCCGTGTGTCGCTTGACTTTGTTTGTTCACATTTGTGATAGTGGGGACGGACGATAGCGATCTAGAGCCAGGATTAGCTGAGCGAAGCACAGAAATCGGAACAGAAAATAGGCATTACTTCACACGTCACATGGGGCTCATGAATCAACAATATTTACATCAGCCTAATTAAATCAATGCTTGAAAAGTCCACCGATCTAGATGGATATTAAAATAGTACAGCCTGAACTAAACACCTCGATTTGCAACATTTCAAACAAATCAATTTGTGGGTTTAATCTGTCCGCGCATTTGGCGTCTGGCTTAAGCTGCTTCCAGCGGATTCATACAAGAGCATGGTACACAACTCGATACCGAATCACGAGTAGACAGGCGCGCATTAGTTGCACTGCCCTTAACACTTACTCAATGTTTATTGATGGAAACATATTTCCAAGCATGTAGCAGCACTACGCCTAAGCCGATTGATTCTCAGCTCCGGATATCGATCGACCTCCAGTTTGTTCGCGGATGAATGGTAGAAGAGATTCTTTGACATTTTTGGCATAAGACTTACGGATTTAAGTTATCCCCCCCCCAAAAAAAAACAGATTACCCGAAACTGATTTCACAAAAAAGGACAACATTAATTGCTGCATATGCCGGAAACCGTTTGGTGGTGCTCAGTGCTTTGATTCCGTATCGGCAGTGAGAAAAGCTTTGCTTCAAGCCTGCATAGTGCCAGATTCCTACGAAATAGGCTATCCAATGTTGGTCGGTCTAGAAAATGGTCAAAATGAATGTCGTTTGTGCTCGTCCGCATGAGATCATTCCGTTTTCTCTGTGTCCACTGGGCTGTTTCAGTGAGCGTACTCAACGAAAGCTTTTATCACAGAGCGACTGTCCGGATTTTCGTGACGAAGCAGCGAATATTCTGGTGATCTTTGCTTCTTAGTAGTATATTTCGCACACGGATGGATGAAGAAAATTTCCCCAGAAGCACATGATTGGTTTTGCGGTCATTACCGCTCTTCAGGTATGCGTACCCCGTATTATTCTGTTCAGCCATCCCTGAGCTAGTGCTTTCTTTTCTTAGTTTCTCACTGGAATCTCAGTTGAATCTTTAGGAGCGTGAATGGATGGTACGTTCCCCTTGTCAGAAGGTTAGCCTTATCTGTCCGGCGGAAATCCTCCCACGAATCGACTTATCATCCATTCACGCTCCTAACAATTCAAAGAGGAGATTATAGTGAGAAACTAAGAAAGGAGTACACTAGCTCGAGGATGGTTGGACAGAATAGTACCGGGTACGCATACCTGAAGAGCGATACTAACCACGAAACCGATCGTATGCGAAATATACTAGTGAGAAGAAAAACCAAGAGCATTTAACCCAATGTGAAGATTACTTCTGAGCATGTGAGCGAGAAAACATTACTCGTCTACATTCGACTTCTAAACTTCGAAAATTCTGTTCTTGTCCAATAAAAGCATGGCTTTGTTTTATCAAAATGATTCACTAGTATAAGTAAGGTAACAATTCAAAATCATGCTCAGAAACACGACATAAAAAACAGTCAGTTCAATTTCCACACAATCAGTCTTCAATCACGATCCGTATGCCGATTGCAAGATAATCTAGAAGCTAGTGATAATTTCTGATTTAACCTAACACATGAACTGTGCTTTTGATGTGAATGCTTTTCTCCCTTAGTGAATCACACTATTTCTGCAACCTAGTCACGTGCACCGGGTACATGTCCATTTTAGATACAGACAATCCTGAAAGCCGTCATTAATTAGTTGTTTTATATAATGTTAACTGAAAAGTTTAGTTCCCTCCTATCGGCGAGGCAAAAAATAAAATATAAGTACTTTATAAGTGTAAATTCAAAGTGCCATGTTAAGCTCGCAGTTACTGATATCTCAGGACGGTTGTGTAGTTGTGTCTGCATTAATTAGACAATCAAGAATCTGTTAAGAATTGACTGCTTTTCTTGATCGACACGGCGCCAAAGTGGACAGAACGACCTAGTTTGATGTTGCTCCAAGATATACTCTTATATCCAGACCACATTTTGTTTGATGCTGTATTTACAGTGACGTCTTATTGATTAACACACAGTCTCTTTTTTAATCGAACATTTTTTTGTCTCTCATCAGCTTGTGGTCGAAAATACACGAGTCAGCTGATCACTGATTTTTCCCCATCAACCTGCACGGCAAAAGATCGCCAACTTCGGGAATCGATTAGTCCTAGTGCACTATAATTTGATCACAAGGAGACATAAGCTGAACAGCTAGAGTGATGTACTGTATTCAAAATTGGTATTCGAAAGTTATGCCTTAAATGGTGGAAAAAAACCTCATTTGCAAGGCTACCTAAATTTGAGGGTCCCATCACAGCAATAGGCCGGCCAGTTGCAAAAAATGCCTGATTAGTTCCACGATCTGTTTTCGGTTGGACTTCACAGCTTTTACGCTGAGACCTAATAACAGAAAGAGTTATTCCAAATAGATTTCCGTTGGTGTCTCTTATGCAAATGCAACCATTGAAGGGATCCCAACCAGTCAAGCCACGATCTGCTCCAGAGCTTCAGATACTGGTATGTCCATCCGGATTGTAAAGGAATTCATCTTTAGTAGTTCGGCGTATCGCTTTCCTGAGCCGTAGATACAAATGGAAGAACTGTAAAACTGAAAGATTCGCTTGTGCAGCAGTATAACAGACCTAAAAAATTACTTTGCACACAGATTCGGTCGTTTCTCGACTGAACGGTTCGCCTTTCCTTATCCAGTTGGTCAGTTTGTTGTAACAGACGTTGTATGCGTTAGATAGATGGTAAAACTGAAGAGCTTCCACTTGATTTAGCAATTCACTCACGAAGAAAATAAAGGGGGTTAATTTATTTTAATGCTACGTGGAGGTTAAATCACTGGGTGGGTGAAATGACTTTATATTTCACATTAGTAAAATAAATCTAACACGCTCTTCAATCAGGTTACTAGTAGAGCACGCGATCGATGAATCACAGAATGCAGTGGTTGAAGGTCTATTAGGTAAAACTTAGGGGTGTGGGCAGTACAAAGGATGTGCATCTAAAAAAAGCTAAATTAGTATTACCGATTGGAAATGGATATCACATAATTGATATGAACAATTTTGATCCTAATTTCGAGACTAGTAGCCGCATGCTAGCGTTCTGGATGTGCTTGACCCAGGCAAATGGCTAAAAGATTAAAATTAAATAAAAGTTATTGCTAACTTGAGTCCGGCGGTCTAAGCTGGTGCAAACAGCACACAGTGTTGAATAAAGATTGCAAAAAACCTAATTTGACATGGAAATATCACCATATGAATGAGAGAGGAAAGCACTGTCACGGACTTGAATGGATGTTCTGCTTGGAATGATCAGTTCACGGTGGTACGGGCCTAGCATTATCTAGCGTGCTAATTTGCCTACTTATTTCTGTTTTAGTAGTAGATTTCATCTTCAAAATCTCCCACATTGCCTACAATGAACAATTACGGGTGGCACCAGTTTGCATATGCCTGGTACAGTGGATTGTGTGCATATTTTTGGCGGGATTCCACGCGTGGGAGTATTGTACTGCATAATAAAGTGTGGCTCACTCTGAATCCTTTTTATCGCTTCCCGATTTTCGTAATCGCTTTTTTAAGTTCTTTCAGGATCTTCTTGCCCGACTTGCAAATAACATTTAGGTACAAAACAATCCAAATTATTCCTCTGTTTCAAATCCGCCGTTGAATTGCGGAAAATTTTCCTTTATTCTAAGACTAAGAGGGATCACTGGTCCCCCAGTAATTTTACGGTTTACCGAGCTCAGCTCCACACGAATGAATTAAGCAACCAAGCTATTTCGGTGTTTCGTCCTTTTTCATGGAACAGCACCTTCGTAAATTCTATGTTATCAACAAATATTTTGGGATTTGTCAGGTTTGTGTTTCTCCAATGCTGATTGGGTTTAATGCCCGGGATCGGGAGGCAATTTGTTCCCAGCAATTTAACGTATCACACCTCAGTGCCAAATGCGACTATGAACTCAAGGTTCAGAACTTTCTCGAAAAGTGAAATGGTAAGAATGACATCAAGATCACCTCTCAGAACTTCCGGTTTGTCCTCTGTATGCTTCATTCTTGTAGTGGTACGGCTGACCTATGGTCATTTTTTGGAATCTATGGTTTATTGGGTAAGTAATATTTTGAGCTTCCCTGAAAGATCCAATCTTGGATTTCTTATTGATGATGCTCCCACCGATTAAATTGTGGTTGTTCATGTCGGGTTCGATATTAAATCCCTTTGGCGGAACACATTCTGGACGCACGAAAAGCATGCCCGTAGATGACACGCCTTTGGCCACCTCTTAGGTGCAAGGCTTACGGCAAACTGTTTGCGCAATACATATGCTGATAATGTACCCATAGCCCCATACTCGTGACTGAGCTACATACTACTGGGTGGATCCCTGACTTGCAGATAGAGGGACGGTAACCGTCTGAGTGTTTAGCAATGAATACAGAAGGCGCGCGGTGTGCTGGCGATTTGGCATGTGCTTGTACACCTTCAAAGTGCAAAGTGGCTGTGCAGACCGGGACTTACTATTAGCCGAGACTTGATTGACTGGATGGGGAGGAGAGACTAACGAGTTGTTAACCGTTATGCGTTACCTTGCATTTCAGGTCGACGTGGGTGTAGTGTAGCGAGTTTATTGAGGAGGTGTGGGGGTTACATATGATATTAGAGTTACGTCGGGACATTGTGGATAGGTTCGACAGATTATTCGAGGTCGGGTCCACAACAATGGATGCGTGGACGATGAGTGAGTACCAGATAAAGTGCTGCCATGTGACTTTCACTCAAACTATGCGAATGAGGTTAATGAGAAGACCGTAAAGGAAATGAAAAACTATTTCAAGTTTTGTCCGCAGTTCTATGTCTTAACCTACGTGCTACATCTTGTTAACAAGGCGCAGTCACAGTTGTAAATTAGTTAGAGAAGCCAAATTTTATTCCACGACAACCTTACAGTCTTCCAAGGAGTTTAGCCAAATTAAGCAACAACTATGCAACTCATCTGGCAAAACATTGTTCCTCTTCAAAAACCTCTGTTTCAAACAAATTCGCAGTTCACTTTTAAATTTCTAAACAATAATGCGAACTTTTTGTAGTTGTGGTCAATCTGTTTTTTATATTTGTTGTCTCTTAGACACACTTTTTCTCTGTAACGGCTCTATTGCTTCACCCACACAGAAGGTCGTTAGAAGACCGAAGTAACATTTCTATAAATTACGGGATTCCCAGGAAGTCATACTCATTCCCCCTTAATATCAAAGGAAGTGAAATGAATTGACTCGTCTGTGTGGCAAGCTGCGAATCCCGTGACCAGCTTGCGACAGCAAATGGCCATGACAGTGAGCGAATCGTCGGCCATGGCTCAGTCTGAGGTGTCGGCCTACCAGGACTGGAACAATGATTCAGAGACATTGGTGGTCGAAAACAAAAAAGTTGCCGAGCATTCTGAACGCGAATAGGCCAGGTAGTCGAAACAGTAAAGTAAAACACTTCGAACGGGCATTGGTACAGCCTTCCTGAAAGGAAAGTCAGATGAGTGCATGGCGAAGCCAACAAGTGTTGTAGTTTCGCGAAAGCTGCTCCGGCTTTCGCAGTTCGTGAATAGACATTCTCTTCAGCACTACCTCCTGGTGTGATCTGACTTCCGAGATACTGCATCTAACCGGTCTTGAAAAAGTCCTTACACTTTGAAGATGCAAAGCACTTACAATACCTAGAGACCTAAATCGTCAAGCGGCCCAATGAGCGTTGAACTACTTGTACATCCTCACTCAGCAAGGCGATATCATTGGCATACTCTAAGTCAAAACTGTGTTCCTTGGAGAGGAAGAGCTCAACTCCATTTTTGTTTTTTTTCCCTTTTCCCCAAAAAAAGGGGAAAAAAAACAGGAAAAGACGTCTGTAAGACCATGCTCCATGGAAAATTCCAGAATAATTGGGGATACAAGACATCCTTGCCGTATTCCACTGGAGACGACGAATTGTGGTGAAGACTGGCACTAAGCCTTAACCCGACCTGAGGTGTGACGACACAACTCTTTGAGAACCAACATATACTTATCAGGTGTTTCATGTTCTGTAACAACATTGCGGAGTGCATACCTATCAGCAGTCAAAGGATGGGTGAATGTCCAGGAACAGAATGACGGTTGGCCATTGGAAAGTAGAACCGTACTTAAACACCTGTTGGAGGAGGATGATCTGACCGATCCACTCACGAGCAGCACTAAACCCAGCCTGGTCATCAGAAGATTGCCGTTTCAGCGTGTGGAACAAGCAGCCAAGAATGACGGACAAAAGCAGCTTTGACGCTATCGAGATTAGACTAATGCCCCTATGGTGATCACAGTCGCTGAGCGGGTCCCACTTAAAGATAGGGACAGAAACAGACTCCTCTCATGAGGAGAGGGTTTCCTCGGAGTACCAGACCTTCGAGAACAAAATCTGATTTTATTTGACCACTTACACCAAAGCCAATGGACAGCTTAGTGCAAACCAGTGCGTGGTAGGAGTCTAGGGGGGGGTGCTCTAGTACGACCGGCAGTCTTGTAGACAGTTCCGCCATGCATAGCTAATAGCGATGTGGTTGAGATGGAACCAAAGAGAGCAGATGCCTGGTGGCATAACGGCGATTGGTACGTCTGAAACTCAAAATTGCGAGAAACAATCGATGGTCTGAGCACAAGGCCAACAATCGTTCTTCGTTTTCAAAGGGACAGGAATCGAGACCAAAAGGGCTTCCTGAGTGCGTCTCACTCGAGGACAGCTTACCTAAGCCGGCATTCATGTCTTCAGTTAATATCACGATGTCATCCTGCCTAGCAGTGCGTAAGAGGTCGTGCAAATTTTGATAGAAAATGTCCTTGACTGCATCTGGACTGCATTCTGTTGGCGCGAAAGCTGAGACGACAAGCAAGCTGTCAGCCAGGGCGTACGGTGACTAGCTTATCTGCATAGGATACGGACTAGGTGGCGTCATGCGTGCGCACGAGACGGGCTGTCGGTCTGGGATGCCTATTCAAGGTAGTGCGGAGTCGCGGGCGTGCCTCACTGAGAGACATGACCAAGCACCGAAAGTAGGTAGTGTTGAAGGGTGTCCCAGGAATAGGTGCAAGGATGAGAACTTCTGTAGGAGAGGGACTAAATTGGTGATCTAGTGAGATAACAGAGTTGGATTTATTAAGGAGATACCGCGTTGTTCTTGGACCGGCGCACACGCTAGGTAGGGTTGGTGGGGGGAGGTGGTGAGGGGGGGGGGGTGGGGGAGTTTCCAGTGCACGAGCTGAAAACTCCTCTTGACGTAGAAGTCGAGATGCAGAAGTGACGGTGACAGTTTGCATTGTGCGTTAGTCCGAATAAAGTTCATCCAAGACAAATGGAGAGGTGCATCAACCAATCGAAAAACAGTTATCTGTGGCGGGGATGGTCACTTCTGGAGAATGAACGAGAAGTAGTGTAGAAGTGAACGTTTCTCTATGATGGATGACTGATATGCATAAGTATTTACGGGGATGGCCGTGGTGGAATGTGGTATAATCCAAACTAGGCTCGTCCGACGCAGATTCGGCTTTTTCATTAGAGAATGTACCTCAAACTTTGCGCAACTAAGCGCATACTGCAAGGCAGCAGATATTCATTTCCAGAGTGAGTGAGCTCAACGGATGAATTGATTGGTTACATGCGTTTCGCTTGTTGTTTGTGAAGTAGATGATGCATGGAACAATGGCAATGGCGTATTTAATTGGCGAGGCCATCTCTCGCCACAGTCACATTGTCTCCACCGATGAAGCTCTTTGTGATTTTCGTAATGGAAAATTCTTGCCTTGGCAAAACCGCCATGCCCTCGACATTGCCGCCGTTTATGAGCAGCCGTTTACTCGGTTAACT
>LUCM01003755.1:0-20306 GCA_008360955.1 Fasciolopsis buskii
ATAATGTATGGAATGACTTATCGGCAGAAGTGGCACTTAGTTTATGGACCTCTTAGATACATAATAAATAGTCATTCTGGATGCCCGGTTTGGTCTATGGTGATTTCCCACTAGGTGAAATTAAAGGGACTTACGTGGGATGCTTCCTTCTGTTTGTTAACATGAAAAGTTAAGAACGAAGAGTTAAATAGAACCAAAGTACTAAAGTTATGTTTATGGGCGAATGCAAATTTTTGATTCCATTGGAAATAAACGAAATATAATCGTAACCGTTCCACAGGCATACAGCTTCAGAGGTAAATTAGCGTGATTTGTAGGGCTTTTCTGCTCGAAGGATACCAATCTTTACGTATCAATTTATCTGGTCTCGAGTTTGAACTCATCTTTTTATTCGTTTTGAGTTCTGCCTTTTGCTTTTCCTCTGCATTATCCCCGAAAATATTGGTCCTGTCTTGCGCATGTTTCTCGCAAGCCGAGAACTGTACAGTATAATTATTATCATCAATATTTTCATTATTATTTAATCCTTTGAATTGGGTTCGGATCAGAGTTGTGATCTTGACAGCTTAAGCTTGGGTAGAAAATGGCAGAAGGGTAATCAGTGCGTAATTCCCTATTTGATAATCAGAAAAATTAGGCTGATTTTTCTGTTTAGGAAATTCGCTCTAGCCCTTTCATTAATGTCAGCATAACATTAGTCATCTAAAAACGATAGTTACGACGACAACTCACGACAAGGAATGGCGTACCGTACCTTAACCCAGAGAATGTGACGCTCAGGTAAGTACTGACGGCCTCCTTAAAATTGGATCCGTTCTACATGCGGCGAGTAATAATGCGTTTGATCCAGAGCTCAGAATAAACAACAAGAAAGACGCGACCTCAAAGAGGAGTTGACGACTTCTACATGGCTGGTTAGAGACCCGTGACGGAGAATGTGGCGGCCTGCGGAGAAGAATATATGTGGGTCGTTGGAGAATGAATGCCTGTTCACCGGATTAAGTAGAAAAGCTAGGTTAATTTTCAGTCGCCGTAGGCAAAGTGTCTCAAGTTTAAGGGCTTAATAGCCTTCTTTGTAATTCACAATCGTCCGACTTTGATATGCTGGGTTACATCAAATTTACATACTCAAGGGTTGGTTGAATGTGTTTTATAAGTACAAGGGATGCTGTCGCATAGTTTCAATGTGCAAGAGGTCAGACCTATATTTTTCCCAGCCTTAGCCGACTGAATAACTACGTGCTCTGAGAAATTTAGGGCGACCGAGTAGCTGAGACCAAGATCACGCATTGTAGGTCTACATGCGATTGGAACTCCCGGTAGCAAAATTAAATCTTTACAGGATGTACCTTTATATGTGAGGATTACGAGTTCGTTGGTAGATAAGCTCATCATCCCGGAGACAAACGAACCATCCAAAGCAAGTAATTCACCAGGAATTTCTCTAATCGCAGTGATAACTTCATTGGGCATAAGCAGGTAAACTACTTTCACATCATCAGCAAACGAGAAAGGGACGCCGTGAGGTATTGAATTTTGCATCAATAATATACATAAGATACAACAGGGGACCAATTACACTGCCCCGTATGACATCACTAGTAACAGGTCTGGGATTAGAGGTGATGTCGTCAGTGGAGGCCACCCGTGATCTTTGGGTAGGGTAAGATGAGAACACGGGTGGAAGAGGATCAATGATGCCAAAGGGGCTGTCTTTAGACATGAAGTGCTGGTAAGGTACACGATCAAAGTCCTTAGACATTTCGCTATAGATGACCGCGAGAGCCGTACTCCAATATGGAAGTCGAAGCAACAGGTGGAGCAGAAACTGGATTGTGGAAATCCTTGCCGTTTTGGGCAAAGTCGAGTGGAGAGTGGGAGGTCGTCCACGAGGGGACTTTTACCACTTTTCTATAACCCTGGAGACGAAATGCGTTCGGTTAATGGGACGATAGTTAAACGGATCATGCAAAGATTTCTCCTCGAGAGGGGATTATTGCAGAAGGCCTCCGGTTAATCGGAAATTCATTGGAGTTTATTGAGTGCAAGGAGGTTGATAATTAGCGGGGACAATTCAGTGCCAGAACTAGTAACAGCTGTTGAATGGATTCCAGCACGGCCTGGGCGAGTCCACGGTTTGAAATTGGCTAGGAATCGTGCAATCGCCCTAACATCAAAGGGCACAGTAGATAAGGCGTAGGTAATCCTACACTGCTGTTGGGATGGATCAACAACTGCGGCTGAAACCACGGACGACGTCAGATACTTATCATTCGGCAAAATCAGGAAGCTCTCAAAAAGCTGCTATCATGAGATCTTTTAAATCGTTTTGAAATTATTATGGGATGATTTTGATGCTCCAGCCCTATAGATTCTTATCGAAGGAGCGATTCATTTGGCGAGAAATAGTGTCAGACAGACGGTGCAAAAAAGTAAACTAGGAAAAATCATCGGGCAATAAAAATTGCCGTTGCAACTTAACATGTGTGACTTTCAGGGAATTAATCCGTGAAGTTCTGTTTCTGGAAATTCATTCCTTAATGATCACTTTTGAAGTGCAGCTGGTCATATTGCGGTGAAATTCATTTGCTAGAAAACTGCTTCCCCAGCCTAGTTTGCTTGCTAGAGACGGTAAAAGCTGTCAGTTAAGATGGGATGGCCACGTTGTGTCGATAGAACGATTAGCGAGGGAAGCATGGAATGGATCCTACTATTACCTACCTTGGGGTCGCAACCTGGAGGCTTGCTTCAAAGGAGAAGAGATGGGCTAACGCACACCTGATTGTGAATACTGTGGTCATTTTCGGTTAGATACGCCACGTGTGATCCACTGAAGACCGACCTTAAGACGTGAATTCCATTGACACTGGAATCCCTGAAAATCGTTTGTCTCAAGGTGCCCACTTAGTGAACTCCCAGGACGACGGCAGATGGCAGTTTGCTCCTGCAACAGCGAGAAGCAAGGGTAGTAGACATAGGTGTCAGGGGATGTATCGGATACCAGAGGCTGTGTGAAATCCTCTGGGGTACCGTCGCGAGGAGAGTCACGGACGTCTTAGACTTGCGTACTGTCCGATTCTTTGCTAGAAGCTGCCGGGATTGTGGTCCGTGTGGCAAGAGGCTTGGCGGAATGTGGGAACAACTCCAGTTCACTACATAGTGAGTTACTTCTGTTAGTCGCTTCTGTGGGCTCGCTGTGAAGTGGGAGTGGATTGGAGGAATTTTCACCCTTGTTGAAGATTAGTGGCGGGAGTGCATGCAGCAACATGTGAGTAGGAGCTGAGCTGAGGAGCTCGGCAGCCATGTTAGAGCGATTAGGCTCTAGAGAAGCTGGGCTTCCCCTGCGCTTTTTCGGCAAATATGTTTGGGCGAGATGGATTAACTTCTTGATGCTGGTGGGGAGTGGAGTAGGTTTATAGCTGCCGACAGTTGGCCTCAAGAAAGTTTGATTTACGCCCCTACAGAGTGGAGCAACTAATGCGGGGCTATTTTGCCGACAAGTTGCATGGCTATGGATTTCATATAAAACTATGTAGGCCTGGAATAGGCGCACCGTTGACAACGCCCCCGAAATCATATCGCCAAGCATAGATTATGCCAAACCACATGAAGAAAATAGTGTGGTTCCAAATGCATCCATGGGGATCTGATCAGACAAGTTAAAATGCACGACATTGCACACCAATCAAATCCGCACGCAGCTTCAAAGGACTGCGAGACCGGCAAGCGACCGACAACCATTAAATCCTTTGTGCGTGGCAGGCTGCAGGCCCAGGTAAGTGGGCAAAATAGGACTAGTTTTGGTTAGGCAGTTTCCAGTCCGTTAACGCCGACCGTTATGTTTGTCAGCTTTTTATTAAGCATTCTAGCAAAACAGCTGCTCCCACTCATTAGGACTCCAGACATAATTGCTCACTATTCCATTTCCTTAGATTGGACGGCTAATGGGAACGCATCCTTTTGGCGTCCAGACATTAACCGGAGCAATTGTCACCCGCAAATTTGTCTGGTCGGTGCGCATGCATTTGATGGAACAAAATCAGAGTCAGACTAAAATAATCCCGACTAGCATTGACACCTGGATGAGGTTTTGCGGTGCAGCGCAGTTCCGAAAATGGATGCTGCGTAAATAATTTTGCTGGCAAGAATCCTTGAGCTAAGACATTGTAAAAAGACGTCCAGTGTACTGTATAGGAAATCTGGTATTAAGAAGGGCTACCTTAGAAAACAGTGAAGGGATACGGTTATTTTTCTCTGCATGTACGAACGTAGTAACGATGAAAATGCAACTGAGGTGTTTTAAGGTTGGCCAAGTGATACTTGGTACACTGTAGAATGAGCTAGCATCCTGAGTATGCCAATTTTCTAAGATCTGTTTATCATTCACTCGTAGGTGGAAATTAAAATATTTAGTCCTTTCACCGTTCTCCGACTCCACTGTAAGGTTACCGGAGTCGCCGGCTATTCAGGCAAAGGAGGAAGTCGCGACTTCAGATTCGAGAATGAGCCTTCAATGGGAAATCGTGGAACGCAAACTAAAAGAGGAGTCCCAACCAACTAAAAAAGTCTCCTTATCAAAACTAGGACGGAACCAAGTGATCGCATTTCATGCTTTAACCGAAAATCACAAAGGACTGGAACATCATAATTCCCCTAAATGAAATCCAAACCTGCATCGTACGTTTGTACGCAAAAACCTTGCAAGTCTGTCCGCCCAGCATGCAGCAGCAGGAACTTTCAGTATTCGGACTGGACTAATGCAGTTCGCAAAAAAGCATCCTGATGATCAGGGCAAGCTGTTGACCCTAGTTGACAATAACAACGAGAATAAAGATCCGGTCTCCTAACTCCACTCACCGTTGAAAGATTTTTGGAGTGTCACTCAAACCGCCTCCCTTTGTAGGTCCTTACTTTTACTGTTTAAAAATGTTTGGTCTACATTATATCTAATATTTATTGCCAGTTTTTATTTGAAACGACCACACCACATGTATTTTGTTCTTTCTTGGATGCTTTTGAAAGCTTAGGGTCGGAGTAATTGAAAGCGGATCTTGTAAAATGTGGGTCCATGAGAAATGTCCTGCGCTGCAAAACGAGCATTACACAATGCATGCTCGAAGTTAGTGGCTGGAATGGTTCAGTCCCCAGTGCAAAGAATATTCCAAGTGTGTCAGACAAAGGTGCAAGCCGGCGCAAAACATAGTCTAGGGAGCCTGATAGCACTCCATCAAACCACAGTAACAGTGACGAATAAAGCGCAGCGTAGCATGTCCTACGTGAAAGTCGCGAGGACCTCAACAGCCAGAATCAAAATGAGAGCACCGCAGCCCCAAAACCCACAGCAAAAGAAATCGTAGTCTAAGCGCAAGTTGAGGAAAACAGTCAAGCTACAAAGTTGCATTTGAAATGCCATGAGCGACTGCGGCCGAGGTCATAGACTACTTTGAAGGATCTTTAGCTTAATTTGGAAATGCTGGTTGCAGAACTTAGGGATCACGGAGAAAATCAAGTAACGACCGTCGTCGGGAGAAGTAACGTGCCGAAAACCGGTTCTCAAAGAAAGCAAGGCGGGAAGAGAATTTGATTAGAGTAGAATAAGGAATACCCTTGATCTGCAGGCATGTATCCCAAAAGAGGAAAGTCCGCCAATATGGTGTAAGGTAGCTACCTACGCAGAAATTCCGATCCGCAGCCTCAAGACTGTTACTGGTAGAGTTCCATGAATCCGCCTTCAGAGACTAACCACTAACCAAAGGGGGTGTTTCTACCGTGGCGTAGAGGGCCTTATCGCACTGTCACCAATGTTCCAATAAACGGCTAAGATAAGAGGCTGGAGCCACCATATGCACGAAGTAAACATCCTTTGGTCAGTGCGCAGACAAGGACAGATTCCAAAACCAAAGCACAATTGATTCGCAACTTATATAATACTTAATCATAAATATAATCAATCTAAAAGCACCATGAATATCAGATATACGATCACAAAGACTCAAGAACACACCCAGTCTCAATTTAGAAAATCACCAACATCGTCCACGTAGGTTCCGAACATCCGGCGTCAAAATCACCCGGTGATTGCGAACGAACGAAATTTAAGCAAACGAAACACATATGAAAACAGGCTTCAAATTCATCTGTGTAACAGAGGGTTCATGAGTTCTGACCCAAAAGGAGTTTTTGGACTATTTTCCTCAGACACACGTTAACAGTTACCTCCTTGCAATGCTGGCCAGGCCGGTAAGTTGTGTCGCCTGCCGAAATCGAACATCGAACAAGCGGCAGTAAACATCAAGGATGTACTGAAAAGAGAGGCACGGGCCATCCTGGCTGCATAAGAGGGTTTGCCGGCGGGGCCATCTGAAATCTGCCCCCTAAATCATGCCACCCGCCGCAGTGAAATAGACTGGCATTTTACAACCGAGCCAGAGAAGTTGGTTCGGGCTCGACGGTAGTCACCGCCGGAGTGTCTCAGGGTCACTTAATCTGGCCACTGTTGTTTCTGATGTCCACCAATGATTCAGCCAGTACAATGCACTCTTCTGCCAATTCTTCTGCCGAAGAGATAGTAGCAGTTGAGTTTTCTGTACGAGACGCTCTACGATATGATAGTCTTGCTGTCTGACCGGACAAAATCGTGGGATATACCACTTAATGCAGGAGAGATATCTGCCTCCACTGAATCCCTAAAACACTAAAATATCACACTAGGTTTCCCTTTTTATAATACATGCAGTAAAAGCGCAAAAGGATCATTGAATGCGAGCTATTCAGAATCTTAAGCAGGGTGCTTAGTGTGCTGTGGCTGCAAAGATGGCCAGGAGTATCTATCTGAAGTGAGGCCAGTGCTGTCCTGCCGAAACGACACATTTTTGATCCTCTGTATAACGCTTTCGTTTAATCTGGCCTTTAATACCGCTTTCTTGTGTGGTCCCCATCCACCCAGACATAGTAGTTCTGTTTGGAGAAGGTGAAATCAGTGGGTACACGCGTGAATAAAGGTCAAAGACAGAAGACCTATCTGCAGAGATTGAATGACTTGGGTTTTTCTCACTGAGAAGCCAACGTGCTCGAGGGATATTACTGAAACTTTCAAAGAAGTTAAAAGTCTATTCGGAATCTTTCTCTAACTTCATTTCCAAGCAGAACTCGACGCCATAGCTAAGGAAAGTGCAAGGGGGCTGATGACGCCTTGCATTCGGCTGGCAGCTGCAGCATGCTTCTTTAGTTACAGGATGGCACCCGGATTGAACAGGTTGCCTGGAGGAAGCCTAAGGATACCACAGAGAAGTAAGCACTGACGGACTTCGATGCAAATTCCTGTACTTACCATCGGAAGAACACGGAAAGCTCGTCGGCTCTGTCCTGAGCCGAATGAAGTGAATGTTAATGCGGTTGGTAAGGGTGCGTCTGCTTAATTTAATAAACCTGTAAGTTGGGGCTGTTGTCCACTTTGACTTTTAACCCTGAAGCAGCGTACTGATTGGACAAGGAAAAAACCTTTCGACCAGGGTTTACGGCTGTTGATGGTTGCAAACCCTGTTTCCCATATTTCGGCCGACCGTAATTCAGATGGACGTCATTTCCCGATCTCTCACTTTTCCCAGGAAAAGTTGATGGCGTTAACCTGGTTTCGTAGAGCTAAATCAAAGTCCCTTGTTAGTGTCAACATCTCGTTTGTTCACCTCTTTAGGAATTTTATGGCGTGAAAATGGTGTCTGATCCCGCAGTGACCGTCGCCGTTGTTGCTGTTCCATCCAGGTTTTCTTGAGACGTTTACATGATAAACTGTTAATTAGCCTCTGTTTACTATTGCTGTCTGACGACCGTGTTGTTGATTTTTCAACTCTGACGGCTAGCCTGCGAAGCGTTTCCATAAATTACCATGGAGCCCCTTGAGTTTTCACGTAACACAAAATGAAGAGTCCGTAGGAGTTGAAAGTGAACTTGCCGTGACCTAAATACTTTGCTGAGCAGTTTTGGCGTCACTGGTATTGGCGATATCGGGGTTTTCTCCTTGTTAGATGCACGTTTCAATAAATGCTGTCACCTCGTCTGTGTTGGATCACAAACACCTCGAAGTGAAAGATGTGCAGCAAACCTGCCTTATTTTTGCTGATAACAGAAGTAGGAGCAAGAATAGAACTGGAACGATTAAGGATCCACGGTGAACTTCATCGAGAACTGGAGTTAATTTTGTTGACTTTCAATTGATTCAGTTAAGGTATCATCCAGAGTAGAAAGTCATTGCGATTATTCCGTGGACCGATAAAATTCAATAGCAGATGTTGGGTAAATGGCTCATCAAGCATGTTTGGATGTGAACGCAGTCGCCGGGGTTTTCCGTGGATTGTGATCAACGGATTACATTGCGGTTGAAGACCTCCGGACATTTTTAAGACCCCCTTGGTTAGCACCAATAAAAGAAGGCTTTGGTTGGCCTGAAGAACGATTATAAAGGGTTCACGATAGTCTGCCACGGGTCCCTCGGACGGGACGGCAAGTGCAGCTGCATTGAGACGGTCATACATCGTTCAGATGGTCGTCCCAGCAACTCATTTTTGCGCAAGTCAAAGATCCCGCAAATAGTAAGCGACTAACCAACGTGTTCCACTTTTGGACAATCGGGGGAAAATAAACGCGAAGATCATCACATGAAAAAACTGATCAACATGTTTCCTTGAAACTGAAAATTTTGCGTTCAGCAGTTACGGGGAGCAGTGAATTAGACTTCGGTGAGCTTCAACACCACGTAACGGGGTATATAGCCTTGCAAAACGAACGAATTCCGTATGCGGGGACGGTTTCGATGTTTACGGAGTACACTCATTTCATCGGTGCAACAGCACCGATGGGAACATTTACGGAAACCTGGTAAGCGATTCGCCCACGTAGTCGCCTACTACGCTTGCATCGCAGGCATTTCTACAGACCAGTGGACGATACTAAAAAAGACCTTCGGCGAAGCGTTTCCATTACACTTAAATGGGCCGGACGTAAACGGGG
This sequence comes from Fasciolopsis buskii, assembly GCA_008360955.1. Classification (NCBI taxonomy): domain Eukaryota; kingdom Metazoa; phylum Platyhelminthes; class Trematoda; order Plagiorchiida; family Fasciolidae; genus Fasciolopsis; species Fasciolopsis buskii. The sequence continues at coordinate 9,007 of LUCM01003755.1, forward strand.
CTAGTACTGTGGAACATGAAACTTTGTAGGGCTATAATTGATAAATGCCTCTGCTTCTCACACTCGCGGTCAGACGCTGTTCTTAAGCTTCCCGCAAAGAACGACGCAGGTAATCATGCAGATGATCCTAAAGAGGATTCGGCGTCCCGGGCTCAAACCAAATGCTCTTGGAATCATTCGGCCCGTATCCGATGCATAATGCAGAGGCCAGCATAAAAGTTTGCTGCACCCCTAACGACGGTATTGGCTACTTTATGCAAATTATAAATCTGGTGCGACTACAAGCAGATTTGCGCATTTCTTTTTAACCCTCCTCTTTGCTCTATGGGTATGTACCTGAAACTAGGCCGGCTTATTCGGGAAATTGATGCGTGTGTGTTTACTCATATCTATCTCTGATTTCCGTGGCCTTGACATTCTCATTATGGAAATATGTGTAAATTTAATGGATCACCTGTGTCTATATAGGCGCACTAAATTGTGAAAGTGTACCATCTAATAATTACTTGAATCCCCCAATTTCATGTGTAACCACATTCACACAACACACGTGTACCGTAAGTGTTGCACAATAAATTTTACTGGGGATTACATTGCATTTTCCCGCAGACCAAAGTGGGAAAATTTATATCCGTACATATGATTATTTTTGCGCACGTATAGGCACATAACTGTGTGCATACATATGTGACAAAACTGTTACAATTTCCGTGCACCTGCTTCGGCATTTTCCGGTCGTCCTTAGCTTGCCGATGTGGCTCGCCGACCGTTCTTTCTATTCCACCAGGTGAAATTGATGGCAAAAAATAAAAATTACTAGACGGCTACCAAAGATAACCCTGTGTACATGAGTCCCTAATATATTTTTACATCAATAATGAATTCCGATGTCTAACATTTTGCGTAAGTCAGGACGGATTAGGGGGAAATGACAAACCGCCATGTTCCGTGATTTTGCTTGCGGGTTATAGTGGCACGCTACCATGCAGTTATTTTGGGCAAAGCTTGTCCCATAATTCGTCCAGCCATTTCGAGCGCCGGTGAGCGGAAAGGTGACTAAGCTATTAGCAGGCCACAGTCAATTAATTAAAATTAACTTCAGTTAGGCATGCATCGTTTATGGCGTAAATTTATGGCGGCTGCAGAGCCGGCATATAAGATAGGCCGGTTATGTCTACCGGTGGCTAAAACTCTGGGTGAGAGCGAGCAATTTCTGGTCGCGCGTTGGCTTCACCGTAAAGGTAAACTGGATATAGCCTGGTAATCAGAAAGGATACTAAATCATGGCGTCCTGCCACATTGTTAACGCAGACGGTAAGAACCACCGCCGTGATAGGGAGACTCGTTGGTATGAGCTATATTCGTGGGCTCATTGGTCATCACTAACTGTTCTCAGCATGCACTTTTTCCTTATTTCGTCGGGATGCGGTCAGAGACACTAAATTTACACAGGGACTGTCGGTATCCCTTTGAAATTATATTTGGGTTGCTCGGGTGAATGGAATTAGGTCATCTAAATAGGGTTGTTAGTTTCGTATGATGTTTGCTGCAAGTAGTGTTAACTGCGTAAATTTCAGCTTCGTGAAAGAATCAAGGAAGAGTTGGGAAAAGAATAGGAATCAGTCGACTAGCTGGTGAAGAACCAAACGATTTCGGTTGCATTCCCGCGGGGGAAGGGTATAGCAGACGGCAGTCTGTGGACAAATTGGTAGAACACATTGAAGGCTGAGGTGAAATAATGGTTTTCAAACTTTAGAGGATGAGTGGGAAGATCTATGCTTACCGTCAGCTCACATCATTTACCGACATAAATATCTCCCTTCAGTTCTTTGCAAAATCTGTGTAAGAGAAAATCTGTGTAAGAGAAACTGCGAGGAGGGACGCAAGGAGACCTGAACAAAATGGTGTTGATGGACATCGGAAATGAGGAACAGCTAAGCACAATGGTGCTAGTTAGTGAGACTGATCGATATATTTTCACCCAACCTAAAAACAGCTGCAAGGGTCCAAAGCTGAAGTTGCAATCCGCACCGCTGCAACCGACTTGCCGTCCGATTTGGCGTCAGCCAAAGCACTTTATCCGACCGCTTTCTTCAATAATACGATCGGCCCCAGAGTACATGGGGGGTGGGGTAGAAGTGGATGTAGTGCAGGTACGATAGGCTACACTTCCGGTTTTTGGGGGCAAACCTTGCCAGAAGAGTAAAACTCATGTTAACCAAGATATAGGGTGGCTTTTGGGCCAAAGCTAAGTCGAGCGGCCCGAAATAAATTGAACGAGCAGCCGCCATTTCAATCCGTCAGCTGCCAACTAGGAAGAGGGAAATGGGGCGATGGGAATAGGAATAAGTGTGAACACTACAACGCAAAATTTCTAGCTTGTGACTGGTGCCGTCATTCACTCCGGATATTTGGCTGCATCTACTTATGAGGATAAGACATTTTTGTATGCTAATCCACCTGAGTATGAGGTAGGCCAATATTTGGCGTTATGGCCAAATAAATATGTAAGAAATGAACTTTGTCAGCAAGAATATATGGGAGGGGTTGGGGACAGGGAAGCACGCGCAAATAGTATACCCACGAAGTCGTTGAATAGCAGCATGTGCGGATCATGCAGCTCAATCTTCGATGTTAATCTACTTGAAAACGTTGTTTCACTAGACATAGCCATACCAACCACGTGGGTGATTGCTTGCGATGCGACAGCTTGTTGTTTCGCCCGATCCTGATCACTCCGTGCACAAATCCTGTAGCACCAGGCAGCAGCGACGGCAAAACCAAGCCCGTGTTCATAAAACCGGTCATTGAGAATGGATTCCCCTTTTGTGTCGCATGTGCTTCTCGCATATTTAATTGTTTTCTGCTCCCCATTTGATACCCAACACAGACTTTACTGACAAGGTGCTCCTGTTGATTTCTCTTATACTTGGTGGTCCTTCCTTTTCTGGTATCAGTTTACACTGAGACACCAACTTGGATGAAACTTACCTAGGTTGGGGGTATTGCCTGGTGCTTACGTGTACCTGGGTTGATTCTTGGTCACCAGTGGTGATCAAATCACCGACGCAGAGTTTTCTCCATCAATTCCTGTGTTTGGCGTTCGGCGAAAAGCTCTGAAGCTTTAATGCTTCTTATGGTGTAAAGATGACATAAAATAACGAAAATTCTGCCCAAAGCGATGATAATCATTCGGTATTCCCCAGACTCCCCGTCAATGTGCAGACCACAACGCCAAAATAACCCTAATGAGCTTCCGTCCTATTATGCCAAATTCTTCTGTTGCAACGTTCCCTGCATAAGGCCAGGTGAGGTGACTATCCATGGGCTACCACGGAACCCACTTTGTCCAGAGGACTGGTGACCTAGAGGTCCTGGTATTTGATTGAAAGCCTTCCTCGCCTGGCTGCGCAGTCGAGCATGATCTAAACCTTCCCAGCTTTTGACTCCAGGACGCGTGATGTGGCATGTGCCAAACTCTTCCGCTAGTATCCACTTCAGTTTCGACCCTTTGGAAAAACCCCAGCTCGATATACTGTCGCTTAGTCATAGGATGAGCCTTATCTAATTCTGCATCTTCTACCAGTCTCCTAGTCACCAGTTTTCCGTTGTCTGGTGATCCGGGAAGTTACCATTCCCAAGATATGGTAACTAAACCCTAACGTGTTCTTACTTGGCGTTACCTGGTATCACCGCCAGGGCTAGGTGATCTTCCCGAGCCATCTCATTGAGCACATCATGAAATTCAGTCATACACTGGCCGCAAGTAACCACCTATCTTGATCCATGCCGCTCTAGAATGCTTGCAGAAGCTGTCACCGAAATGGCACAGCTGAACGGGTCGCGGGCGGCATCGTGGGCTGGATGCTGCGACGGGATTCGTCACGAGAAGTCATAGAGGGGAGGCAAAGGAAAAGCATGGGAATATTATGATCAGTTACTCGTGTTTGAGCAGGACGATAGCAACTTGTACCATACAGTAGTTTTGGTAAACGTGCATGAATAACTACGAAAGATGTAACTATGGCTTACTGACTTTTGAAGTTTGTTGCAGTTTCCGGTCCATGTGGTATCGCCCCGATTCGTGTTGCGTCCGACGTAATTGTCGGTAATTGGCTTAGCGGACGTCTCGATGCCTTGTCGAGGAAACCCGCATAAATTGTCGAAAATGCACCGCCTAACAGCTTTCAGGCGATAATTAGGGGATGCCACTTGGTCATGTCACATAAAAGGTCTTTCAGCCGAAGGCGAATGAAGAGACTTAAACCGCGTGGCATGTTGGGCATCAAATATTCCCTCTCCCCGTCATTAATGTTTTGCGCATTATATCGTTAATGGCGAATGGTCCTGAACTTTTAAATTCTGTACGATGGACTCCGGATACCGCTTCTGTCACCGTGTTACCGAATCCCGAGTTATAACATGCATCTCTCTTGAGGTGAGTAATTAAATATATGTGCCGATATGTCCCGGGGAGTATTGGTCTTTGGAAGCGAACGGCACAAAAGATTGGTGTGTGATTAATGAAGACCGTAAAATTGCAACCCTCGGAGAAATGTGCGGTGCATTTACGTGTAAGTCACGTGGTGCGTTCCGATAAGGGATCGCACTGGCATGTGCAGTCTAGCGGCTACTGAGAATCGTGACGACAGGCAGTTATGCAATCCAAACATTCCGCGAATGTGAGCAGACGGAAGCCTGGTATCTCCATGTGTGTTGCGCTGCACCCCGGCTCACAATTCCTTGGTCTGTATGCACACAAACAAGAGAGGAGTGATTAGATCACTGCAGATATACTTGACCGTAGCTCGCAAGCAGAGTTTGCGCCAGCTATGCGCAAGCTGGATCAGTGCCGGGTCGTGAGGACTCGGAAAAACAAAGAATATGGGATGACAAAGCTATGGCGCGCTGCACTTTCCTCTTCTTCCTTCCGGCGGAAGTCAAGTCGCCGGGGTTCCTCATGGACGCCAGGAACACGGTAATACTTGTAGAAGCAGAAAATATTCTCCGTACATGCTGTCGCAAGAATTCTGAATGATCGCTTGTTTCTTTTAGTCATCACTGTTCTCTGCCAAATGAACTGAATCGACCTAAAGACCCTTTGTTTAGTCGCATCGGCGCTACACTTCGCGGTGTTGTTTGGGCGATGGAAAGGTCTCGGCTGTATAAGAACCAGGACAAGAATGCCGACGTAGGTTTTCGTTTACTTGTTTTCAACGTCTCTAAAGGAATTAAGGAGACGAAGGGTCGATCAATCTGTCGAGCTACGCCGGGCAAAGAAAGACGAGCAGCTACAAAAGCGTCGAAACATTCTTCTCAGCGAACTTGATGAGACATCGCCGTTGCGCGAAAAGCAGGTATTACCAGTTTGTTTATGAATAAGTTGAAAGGTCAAAACACCGGATCATGTGAATTACGATGCAGTGATCCGTGATATGCGCAGCGCAGACGAAGAAACGCGGTTTTGCGCAATACAGTTGTGTCGCAAGACGTTGTCCCGTGCAAAAAACCCACCGATTGACGAATTTTATAACCGCGGTGCAGTTGACATTTTGGTCGATGCTGTTGATTCAAAGTCGTACGTTTACGTCGATTCCAAGTTCATTTTCCAGAGATTCACTCGTATTTGAGGCAACATGGGCTCTAACGAACATAGCTTCGGGCGAGAGCAAGCATACAACGGCTGTTGTAGAAAGCGGAGCTATCCCGAAATTTATTATGCTGTTAAGTCATCCGGCTATCAATGTTGCTGAACAAAGCGTATGGGCTCTGGGCAACATCGCCGGTGATGGAGCCAAATGCCGAGACCTCGTTATCGGTGCTGGAGTGCTAAATCCGCTTTTCAAGTAAACTTTTCCTTTCTTCATCAATAAGTTCAGACTTCTCGAACGAGTGTGGGACATGCCAAGTGTTGTATCGAACATCGCATGGGTCCTCTCTAATCTCTGCCGCAATCGCGACCCACCGCCACCTATCGACATCATCAGAGCCATGCTTCCCGTGTTCAAACGACTCCTACAGTATGATCAAAGCAGGGAGGTTGTTGTAGATACGGCTTGGGCATTGTCTTATGCTAGCGATGCGGTCAATGATGCCATTGATGATATACTTGCTAGCGGTTGTCTGCCGTTGCTGCTTCGCCTCCTATCCTCCAATCTGGTAGGACGTTTCCTTCATTTATTCGAAATTTCTAGCCAAACCTTGTTTCCCCTGCTCTCCGAGCCGTTGGAAATCTGGTGATTGGTGATGACGCCCAGACTCAGGCTGTCATTGACGCCGGGCTTTTGCCTTATATTCCCGCTCTGTTGCATAATGGAAAATCTTCAATCGTAAAGGAAACGTGTTGGATGGTGAGCAATTTGACTGCCGGGAGCGTCTGCCAGATTCAAGCGGTAATCGACCATAATCTGATCCCAGCCGTACTGGAAATTATGCACCAGGTCAGTTCGTGTAATGCTGAAAGTTAGTCTTAACTGCGTTTGCTTCATGGCTTCGTGTTTTTTTGCAGTCGTGTAAGTGCAATGGAATATGCAGCAGTAGTCATGTGACTACCACCTTTCTTCGTCTCCATTGGGTTACGACATAGCTGTTGTATATCCCCATTTCTCAATGCTGTTCTCGGGATGTTGGTTAGTGGGGTTGAACTCCTGAAGGAAGGAGTTTCCGACTTGCAATTTGCCAGCGATGCTACCACGTCGTAGGGTGATACCCTGGTAATACAGCACGGGGATTAAGGTATCTAAACACTGAGCTTTAGTACGAGGTGCTTCTTCAAGTTTGGTAGGGGCTCGTACATGCACTGTCTGTAGTGAACAGTTGCGAATAGTAACCAGCTTCAATTATCTCGAAAGTGTGATTACAACTGACGGAGGTGTTGGGAAGACTGCACCGTAAGTAACAAGCCGGAGCACCTATCGCGAATCTGCGACACGTAGCATCTCTCCCCCAATGGAAGGGTGTTCCATGCCTTGGGTCAAGGTTTTCGGCTGCGAGATCTGGCCTCCGCACTGAGGATGCTTGGCGACTTCCTTTATCCAACCACCGGTGTCTCCGAGGCATTACTCGAGTCTGGTGGGAACATCAGATAGGCGATGTGGTGCGTCTCCATGGATTGGGTGCAGACCCTCATCCTCTGTCTGAGGTAGTCCCTACACATCGCCTTCGGTGATCCCGACGTCCTGCGTATGCCTGCCTTTTCATGGCTTTATCGGTCGTGTTGGGCGAGGCTAGTAGAACCAACACGATGGCCATGCTGTGATTTACTGTAGACGTATAAAGAAATTAAGTTCGGTTTGGGTCTTGATCGATCCTTCCCGTGTCTCTGGTTGGGGCCCAGTATGAGGATTGTAGTTGCTTGGAGGTGCTGAGAGACGTGGCTCAGAACCGAGCTCACTTTCGCCGGTGCTCTGTATACTGTCGGTGGAACTCGCGAATTGTGTACGTTGAGAATACAAGAAATGAGACTCGTCTTGCCGTTTGTTCTTCACTTGTACATCCGCTTCCGAAGTCGCTTAAGTGATATTGAGTCGGCACCGTAATTGTTTTCAAGCTCGTGTGAATTGCCACCAATTAATGCTCCAGTCGTGATAACAGGTGGACCAAAGATCACTACTACCAGCATGGTTGGTGTTCAGTAAGCAGATTTTAGTCAGACGATTGAGGATCTAATTCACCTTGCGGGCTTGGTCAAGAACGCTAAAGGCGGAAAGCATTTGTGCACACAAAAACGTGCGAAGAGTACACATGTGAGGCGATGACTGGTTGTGATGCTCAACTACCGCTGGCGAAGTGTGGTACCTTCTTGCTTTTACTCCACAACTATCTGTATGGGACCAGTCAGTTCACACAGTGGCCATGGATCCGTAATCAGTGCTAGTGTTTTCTGCGCTTTATCTTAATTTTTCAGGAACGCACATTCTATCATACAATAGTTCTTTATGACATGCTTGAGGCATGAGTCTGGCGGACGGGGCACGTCCCGTAACCACTAGGGCTCACCAGATGGAGAGAGAAGACTCCGAAAACTGAAGTAGCCTAAGAACTCGTTATGGACAAGTTCTTTTCGGAGCGTGGTCGACATTCTGCGGGAGGATGTTTTTAGTTCGGTTATCTGGGTCGAAGTTTTTGTTGCTAGGCTTGACATTAGGGTTGGTATCTCGATATGCTGCTTCAGGTGAAAAACTGCTTAATGTATTGTCGTATCTCGGGATAAATCGCCTTAACGGGGCTTGCGACAACATGGTCGCTACTGACAAAAGACAACTCAAAACTGCCTTTAGTAGTTTGCCATTCGCTAACAGGTAAGAAGAAATTCGGCGATATTCAGGTGGATCAAGACTATCACTCAAAATTCAGAGGTTGGAATCCTAGATCCATCGGTCACTTTGCTAGCAGACGGTAAACTAGCTGTTACTGCTCGTTGTCACACCTGACTTGACGGTACTACGTATTTCTATGTCTTCTTGTTGAATCAGAATGATTGAGAACATGTGCGTCTGTACAGTTGAACTACATCTTGTGTTGGCTACTGCGGCATTATTTTCTTCCACACCTTGTAGATCAACTCCCTGTCCATTTTGCATATTTATTCATTCTACTCCAACAGGTAACTTAGTGAGAAAATGTTTCTTCAGCGGAATGGTCCTGATGTTTAACGTTGATGATGGTGACGCTGATGATGTCGTGACGAGATGCGCGTATCCGTTGATCGTCTCTCACTGTGCTGCAGTTGAAGGCCCTATCCATGCAGGCCACTGTCCATCAGAACATGGTTTGCAAACTCCAAGTGCTGAATTTTTACTATCGGATCCAACTGGGCGCCAGAGAATGTGGATGCCGAAATTGTTCAATCAACAGTGCGGGTTAAGGGTGCTAATTTAAGTCAAATTTAGGTCAAATTGGACATATTAAAAACTGTTTTGCTCAGATTCTCAATAGTGCATGATGAGTCAGCCGAATCCATCAGTTTTTTCAGTAGATGCCAACTCTTAATCGTATTGAGAACTAGACTTACCTCGTTTCACCAAATTGTTTGCTGGTGACGATTGGCACCTAAGAAACCACGAGTACTCGAAGCTGTTTTAATTCCATATGGTGGTTTTATGGTTGGTTTATTGACACTTGGGGTATCGGAAACTTTGAACAGCCTTTGATCGATGACGGAGTTTGGTTGGTGGATGTTGGGCAGGATAAAGTTCCATGCAATGTGCCCCACTTACGTTTCTGGTTCATGCAATCATCCAAAGTTTCCGAAATAAACAATCATCTGTTGTCGCTTTTATTATTCTGGACATCCATTTTTATGCCTTCCTAAGTTCTACGTTCGTGGTTAGCGTCTGCCAAGGGTCTAAGGCTTCGTACATGCGATAAAAAGCGGGCCCGAGCAACAGGCGTCTCTGAGTATCCTGTTTTTCTACATCCGAATAACTCACTAACTCCAGCTTTGACCCATTTTGAATTCTGGAGGTGATCACTCAAAGGTTGGTTGGTAAATAGAACCACTTCAGATAAAAAATTATTTCCTCATGTCTTCTCGAGCAGTGCTGAGCGGCTCCTTTGTGCTTTCTGGTCGGAAACGTGACATCATAGGAGGTTTGGATCGAACAACTCGAGCTAAAATATCTTACCACATTTTGGAGATGATGTTATTTCAAGCAAATGATTGTACAAGTTTCAGTGTCAATATGCCCATGTGAATAACAGGATGATCGCTTTTCCCGAATTTTTGTTTTTATGCTCGTTTCCTTAAACAAAAATCCCAGGGCGAGTTCCGGACACAGAAGGAAGCATGCTGGGTGATCAACAACATGGTCAATGGCGGTTCTGCCGAGCAGTGTGCTTATCTTCTCAATCAACGTGTTATTCCTGCATTATCGAACCTGCTAACGGCTCCAGAGGCTAAGGTGATCACTATGGTCTTGGAAATCATTAAGCGGCTATTCGAAGTGAGTTTCTTTCTAGCTGGCACTACAACCAAAGTATAAATTAGCGCGCTGTTACTATGACCTGTCGTTGACGGAGACTGGCTTCGATTGGGAGTATGACCAAATTTATTTTAGCATCAGATTTAGTTGATGTCTTGTTGTGTTACTAAGTATTCTATTATTTGTTGCTTGACTGATTTCTTTGTATCTTGATCCGATGAAATTCAGCCACAATGTCCACAATAACTGCTCATCGTACTTTTCTGCCCCAGATATCAGAACAGTACGGTCATCTTGAGGGTGCGTGTATCGAGTTGGAAACATGCGGTGGTGTCGATAAGCTGGAGAAACTCCAGGATCATGGGAACGATTACGTGTACAAGGCGGCTTATAATCTACTTGACCTTTACTTCAACGATGCGGTAAGACTTGAACTTCTCATGCCTTCTTTTGCTCATTTTTCTGGATTACGAGCTGGATAAATCGTAGGTACTTCTACGATGGTCTAAACGACAGTGTAACAATGTTTGGGATGCATTTTCACTTTTGAAGTGTGAAATCCCAATGCTGGAAAGGATTGGCGCGAAGTTGAACCTTATTTTTGCAGCCGGCAATTCGAGTAAGGCAGGCAGATTTAAGAACTTGGTAAGTGGCATCACGATGGAGGGGTGTATCGGATGAAGCATCGTCGCGTATGCAGGTTTGCTTGCCACTTACCAAGTTGAGGCATTTCTTGCGGCAGTGTGATATCCAACCGAGTGTATCAGCAATACCAAGGTTAACTCCTAACGTTTTGGATACCCACTACCCCCACCCCTGTTTCCGCTGTTCTCGGAGGCAGGTTTGATTGGGAGGATAGGTCGAGGTGGTCGGCCAGTGACAAAGTGAAAAGGCACGAAAACCTTAGCCATTACGCAGATCTGGATTCTCACCGGGACGAAGAGCAGAGGTGCATGCAACCTGGCGCGTACTTGGATTAAGACAAAGATCAGAATCAGCACTTACTGGTCACCCCTGTGGTGAGGTCAGACCCACTGAAAAAGAGGCCGCCGGCAAGTAATGGAAGTGTCGAGGGCGTTGGTTTTCACTTGGCAAACATTCTTCCCCTTAGCCACGCATTGCTGTCTTGCAGTCAGTTTCTTGTAAGAACTGAAGGGCTTGTCTGAAAACCGTAGTTGTTCCTCTGCTTACCGCCTGAACTCCCTGGCAGTATCTGTCCATTATACTCCATGAGTTACACGTCTATAAATAATTTCATACTGCATCGGTCGTCACACAAAATAATCAGGACCGCGCTGCCCATTGCATCAAGCGGGGTGGGTAGTGATAATTATGTTACTGCTCAGAGTTCCCCTCCTTTATCCGACCTGTCTGTTA
>LUCM01003757.1:0-49842 GCA_008360955.1 Fasciolopsis buskii
ATCATAGCACTGATGATGTCACCTCGACTGGCGATGAAACGTTTGCAACCAAATTGCCCAGCTCAGCGAACAAATGAAGACCATACTGTTGAACGTGAATTACGAGGAATAATATCATCCTCTAACCTGCTATATATATGTATGCCTTTGGGTAGGTTGTAGCTTATCCGGATCATCAGACAGAATTACACCATGAGAGGATACTGCATATTTGCCAGACTGTGGTGCGGGGCACTATCAACGCTGCTATTCCGCAAGCAACTATAGTCAGAAATAACGGTAAAGTGTAAATCTATCGAACATTGCTTCCTATGCTTAGCTTACCTGAAAGATTCTCATAGGCAGAAAAATTCAGGATCAAATACGGTCAGGAGTTCAGGTTATTCCTGTCGATATCTTTTGTTTTGGAATAACTAAATACAATATTTGAGTTGCTCAGCTAAAACATTATGTATCTCCTAAACATCTTATCCCGCTAGTCACTAATTCCAGTGAACAACGCAAGAATCGGCTGACAGAATGGGTTCATTTTCCAATAATGACAGTTTTAGCGACAACCGCAAACATTTGTTGCTCCAGCATGGGTAGAGAGTGGACGATAAACCACGTAATTGCAAGATAATCATTTCCATTTGTACTGGGTCCAACTTAGAAAAGCAATAATAGAAGTGACTGCAATCGGTCTAAATAAGGCGAGGACACGAATTACCAACACTTACCAAAATAGATCTGACATCAAGATAGGCCATGTTCACAATTGTTCACAAGGCATTCTTATGCATGTTAACTAGGAAGAAACATCACTGGTTGAATACCATTAGACCAATGACGGTCACGGAGTGATCACTTTTAATTTTCATGGATCGCCACGATTTTGATTGGTTCGTCGTAGATGCGGGTGACAGTGAGGCCGCACCAAATGGCGCCGTGTGATATGCAAGTAGGCTCATGGCAAGCTCCGGCGTCAATTTGCAAGCGACAAAAGTCTTCACAGGTTACGTATTCACAAAATCCCACGTGCTCATCATGTTCGCAAATCGATCGCGAGTAACCCGGTTTTACATGCTCGCGCATGAACGAGATGGCTTGCGCGACCAAGTTTTAAATTGCGCTATTACGGTAGCATCACGGTGGTCATTTCACTGCCATCGTTCTGACACAGCGAGATCTACGAAAGCTAGGGAATTACTCCCCGTTGACAGCGGCGATCAAATGGTCAACAACGGGGCCTTTCAGCATGAAGGTCACTGATTCAAATCCTCCTACCACCGGTCAAGTTTCCCACTTGACAGCCTTCTGTTGGGCTTTCTTGAAAATGATGTATTTTGTTCACTTATAAGTGAAGCAAGTAAATCGTAAAAGTAATAGGTTCGCCAGAATTCTGCACTGATAATTAGCGAAATTTAAGGTTTGGACTACCATTATCCCAAAGCAAGGCTTACAAATTGACAGAGACGAAGAAACAGCCGCACACAGCAGCCCAGCGATCTTCGAATTCCGTGTGTAGTAACGTCCAGTGACGACCAACGCAACGACAAGAAAGCCAATCAAAATTTCATACACTGGCAGGACATTTATGCGGATACCAATCTGTCTGTGAATGTAACCGAGTACATGATCCTCACTATCACGTCGCGGATTCTTTCGATGTACTGGTCTCTAAACCGCCTTTTGCATTTTTTCTGCTGTTTGATGACCGTCCATTTTTGGATACAATACTACTGGGCTGCCAAGATCGAATCACGCAAATGTCATATGAGGTTTCATTCAGGGACTTTGAGTGAAAAAATTTGTTTGCAAAGCAACAGATTAAAACAAGACTTTTCAACTTGTTGGGATTCAGTCATTGATAGTCCAGTTCACTCATTTTCTGAGCTTTTCAGATCAATGTTCTAGGACTTTGGGGTCTTTCAGCAGACCAGGCACGGAAACAGATTCCTTTTGAATGACGCTACTAGCAGAATATATCTCTGAAATGAACTGCATGACCACTTGCAGGTTGCCCTAAATATCCCAATATAGGAAAATTGAGAAAAACTACCCAATGTTATTCACTGTGCTAGCCGAGTTTCTTCCCATGTGACTAACCTAGGTGAAATCCATTTAATTTCAGTGAAGTAACCTCTAGCTTATCCTCTGTTTTTATAGGAACTGTTCAAATCTGCTTCCGAAGAGCTGACGGGAACTGTTTCATCGATTCATCAGTATGTGGATATGACTTCGATTTCTGTCTCGTACAAGGTAACGTGTTTGATTGCAATAAACACCAATCGAAATTAGGAATTTCACGGGACAACGTGTAAACCGGCAATGGGATACAGTTTCGCCGCGGGTACCATGGATGGGCCCGGAGATTTCGACTTTACACAAGGTAAATGATAAATGAATGTACCGTTTGTTTACTTTCAATTTTTCCTCACTGTAGGCACAAAATCCGGCACCGCATTTTGGGATTTGATTCGGAATCTGATAAAAACGCCGAGCAAAGAACTGTCTGACTGTCATTCACCGAAGCCGATTTTGCTGGCAACGGGAGAGGTTAGTTCGAAAATGTGGTTGGCAGTTGTCTGACTGTAGTACTGAATATTGACGGTTTCCACTTTTTTGGTTAACTGTCATATAGGAATTTCTGTTTGGTGATAGTAAATACATCATTGTCACTATGTCCGAGACTGCGTAAAAAATGCCATGCGAGGGTAATATGATGAAAAGAGTTCAAAAACTCTGTAAATCTCAGTCTTCTTTGACGTGTTTGCACTGATCTGTCTGTTTGTCTATCTTTTTGTCTGTTTGGCTGTCACCATCGATAGAAAAGCCTGGTCAGCAGACATGTTCACCCGGGTACCCTGTCTCATTGAACACATGAAATTGGTTTTATTTCCGTTTGCTTAAAGGAAAACATGTTTCTATTAACGTCGTTTGGTAAACAATTCGAAGAGGCTAATTGTTTCAATGGAGTATTTACCGTAGTAACCGGCTGATAATATGACTGGTTTTGAAAACAGCTGAAAGGTGGTAGTGTAAAACACGAACAGAATCAAAGTACATGACCGTGCAAAATTTCTTGTGTGCGTGTTGCATAATACGATGCTATAATGTAATTTATAACAGGCAGGATCGCTCCTGCCAGTTAGTGCATCCATACATCCGTTATTATAGTGCGCGATAAGACGGAAGAGCTGAATATGTATGGCAACGGAACATCAGAGTCGGCTGAATGATGATTACTTAAAAACAAAACGTTTAGCGAGTAACAAAAGAGTGGAGAGTTAAAGAAATGAGACCGATTGGTGAGAAAACGGATAAAGGGCCTTCTAGCCATATGCAAAACAATCATGAATTTTAGTGAGACAGAAATAATATCCCTTTTCAGAACCAATCGGTAACGGTTTGCATTGGGCACTCCAAATCGGAAATTCCAGACAGCAAATAGCCAACGGAACTTATGTTGCTGGGCCATAACTCCGAAGAAGTATCGCCATCACTCTTAGCAAACCGTACCTTTTTTGGTTTGACAGGTTTTAGCGTTACAGGTCATATCAACATTTTATTTCATGTGGTTTTTCATGATCTTCTTCGTTTGGTCTGCCATAATAAATTCCAATCCAAACCACCTTTAGTTCTTCAGACGAATCCGAAAGGAGTAATAAGAAAAATGACAGACGACTTACATTTGCTCGCCTTGGTGCACAAATTTTAACCATGACACTGACTGCAAATTAAAATGCACTGGAATATTTTGAGAAGGTTTATTTTTTCCCCACACTTATGCGGCAAATCTAGGTGGCTACGTATTTAATCATGATAGTTCTAAGCCGAGCAACTGACCGTAATACTGGTGTCAAAAGTTCTATCGCATATCGATTGGAGGTTTGAAAGAAACCTGCTTATTGTCGAGCCAGATAGCATACATAATACTATCAATCAATCATTTTTAATTATTAAATTAATGGACATACTGGAGTGGTGTAAATTTCAACCGTTTGAGCAGGATTAACGTCTCCTGCCCTTGGGGTGGGGGGGATAAAGTGATTTTTGCTGTTGACAAGCGACTGATAGTCTAAATCACGCGGAAGCTACCATCGTTTCTTGGATCCATTTAAAGAGACCGAGTTAAAAATAAATAGATGCATTGATGGTCAGAGGACAATGCAAAAAAGTTTCCAAAAGTGAATCGTCTTTCTTGTAATACGTCTAATTGCGCTGCAGCATTGAAAATCAGTAAGTCGGTCAGCTGCGCAGCATATTACCGCCAAACATTCTCGTTTTTTCCGTACGACTGTTCAGCTCCAATCTTTGTGATAACAGCATTTTTACCACTTGTTTTTCTTTGAATAACCCGACTTTTTCGGACCCAACTTCGCTCGACGTTCTTATTCGATAAATCAAATTTGAAGCATATGTTCCTAACGAATGAGTTTTTTAACTTTCGTTAAACTTCCTCCCTCGGAGATTAGTCCAACACATTTTGATCTGATTAGTTTGGAACGGCGAATCCATCTTTTGGACCCAGCTGAAAGAATCATACGTCGTAGATTGTAAGTTTAATGAGAAATGATTTACAACGTGTTTATTTTAAGGGAAAATGAAAACCACGGTCTGTCATTGTCCTAGTTTAGACCTAAACCGAAACGAAAATGTTTCTGTTCTGTTGATTTCTCGTAATTATGGTGAACGGTCTCCAGTATACCAAATGAGTTAAAGTTTGTAATCTTTGCTAAACAGAGGAGAATGAAGCTGCGAGCATCCCTCAGAGCAGTTAAGAATGAAAGCCATTGTGTTTCTTGCCAACTTGTTGTTGTTGCGGCTGTGTAGCCGGGAAGTTCATTATAATCGAATAGTCACAACTTGGTCAACTTTGATGTGTAACTCGTTGGTGCAGTGAATTTCTAGCTTGGTGACCAAATTAACTTGATGAGTAATTTCAAGCTCTATAACCCATGAGCACAGAGTAGCTTTTAGGTTTTACCTGAATAGTGCGAAGGACAACGGTGGATCGCGGTTTATTTGATTACATCGATTTAAAACTTTTACCTTCATAGTTCATTCTGAACCGAATGAACAACGAGCGGGGAAAGAATAAGCACACTGTTAGCTTTCGATAAGCAGGGAAATACCGCCTTATTTTCACTAGAACCCAAAAGCAAGCTCCATAGGAGATCGGAATGAACCAATCCAGACGGTTCAGTGCGCATTGTCATATAATTAGATAAAGTAGGTTTAAGAGGTACCCAGTGTGTACAAATTTTGTTAAAGCTCGGTGTTCGGCTCAGCCCAGTCTTTGTAGCCATTAATCTTTTAACAGTGACGGCTGATAAATTGAGGTTTCGTACAGTAAAGCAGTAACGGTACTGGGAATCAGCTTACCAAGCAACTGGCACATAGTTCGAAAAGTGTGACTAGGGGCATGTTGCTGACAGCTTGGCCGCGCGTTGACATTTAATCAGAACCGCGTGGACCAATATCGATTGTTCATTACAAAGACACTACAATACAAGATTAAGAAAAACTAGTCAACATTTGTTTGCTTAAGGGTTTCTCTATGATATTTGTAGACGCCACAATCAATAAAAACATTATATAAATGCGCAGCATATCGGATTAGGTAAATTCCACTGACATTCCGGACGTCCAACATGGCCATAAAAAAACTATAAAACTTGCCAGCATAAGTCAGGTCGAAATGTTTGTGCACAAATCATATCAGATATTCATGTTACATGCACGTTAAATTGTTTTGAGTGCATCATGGGGAAGTAATTGGCCTCAGTCTCTGACTCGAAATTCGGCACTTTAAACCATTCACCCATTTGAACATATGTAACCGGTACGGTTCGTTGGCAAAAGCATTCTACTGTTTCGGTCACTTTCTCACGACCTTGAGAATTGGAAAAGATTAACCAGTTTTTCCAAGCAAAGGTTTACATTGATTAAAAATGAGCAGAATCTATTTGAGGTATTCGTTGTGACTTTGAATCGCCGACCCTCACACAGACTACACTCTCTTCCCCGTACTTTTCCACTAAAGTTAAACCTGCCGGTACCATGGCAACCACACGAAGTCGGAACCCAGATTCTGAGAGTTGGGAATCTATTCATCGTGGCGTTGCCCGGAGAATTCACTACCATGTCTGGAAGACGAATCAGGGAAGGAGTCCAAGAGGTGAGTTAATGCCATCAGACAAACTGCTATTCTTTCAACTGTTCCGTCTATGCCATCTGACGTCTAATTTCGGGAACCAAGGCAATTCATGGAAAAATTACAAGGTGGTATAAAGTAGCTATAGGTATCCATTCGAAAAAGAACTGTTGCTTTCATTTTTACTTATTCGTGACATACCTGATTGCGCTGCTGATCTCAGTGACGTCTGAGAAACATTCCTGATTTCAATTCTCACCCCTGGACTGACTGGACGAATACAACCGTTCGACCGATTTAACCTGGGGACACTCACTGTATAAACCAGTCGCATGACTTACAAACTCGGGAACGCTTTTGGCAACAACTGATCAAGGCGCTGCAATTCCTAAATTAGAGAGTTTAAGTATGTCAAATCCAAGTTTATGCAACGGAGTTAGAACAAGACGTAGGTTTTTGGGTAGGGTCAGAAGTAGCTGAGTAGCAATTGTTCTGAGTTCATAGGCTCGCTCGTAATGTCGAACGATAGACCAAGCACCAAGCTGGCGACAAGTTCATACGCCATGTACACGAGAAAGAGAACAGAGTCAGGATAGAATAGACAAGTGATTACGTGACTAACCGGAAGCCCCGACACGGTTTCTTGATCTACTGACTCAACCTTAGGATGAATACATGGCTGGCTATTGACGAACTGATCGCTCAGGCAGCACACGTAATTTAAAATCCAGGAGAATGATCAGAAAAGGCTGGAAAACTTTTGGAATTGCGACGATTTTACTTTGACAAAAGGTTAAACAGTCTGGGCAATCTTCACAACTCATTTTTCTTTTTATCTGGTAGTTATGATTCCCCCGCCCCCGCCCCCCCCCGATAATTGCAGTCAGAAGCGCTACTCATCTGTTCAGTTTTGGTTCTGCATTTTCCTAGCACAAAACGACTGAACTCTTTCAAATCTTCGCATTTGTTTCTTACAAATGTGAATATTGTTACTCTGGTTGCCAACGTTATGAACACAGAATGCTTGGACTCCTCTGTTATGACAGAAACTACTTGGTCCTTTTTGGAAAATCCTCTAGCCAAGAATAATTTATCAAACAAGAAGCTGAACATGGAAGTATTTCCGACATCCGTAGATTATTTCCACACAGACGACTGTTCATGAATCTCTTCTTCTGTCAACTATTTGAGGCACTTATTTCCGATACAGTACCGGGATTTCATCTGAATATGGTCTACTAGACCCAAAATGTTGCGATAAGCGACCCCCGTACAGGTAATCCTCGTATGTAGTTGGACTTTCATGTTGTTCTGCAATGAGAATCACGTTGTACACTCTTTACCCAGAAGACTACCATACTAAAGCTATGATCAACATGACGAAGAATTCAAATTGAAGCATCCACAAAAGAGCGAAACAAGTTGTATGACTCGAGCACAGAATGTTACCGGTTTGTGAACCGCTGGACGAACAGTCCTACTCCAAGTGACCTTTAGAAAATTCAAGGTTTTTGTTATTTCGACTATTGTTTCTTGAAGGGAGTAACTGACTGAATCCAAGAGGTTACGGTAAATGGAAACTTTTACATATTCACTACCAAAAAAGTGCTAATCGTGATGGAGGGAAATTTATACTTTTGAAAACTTCTCAATTCCACGATGTGGATGAAATACACAAAAATCAAGAGAAAGATTGTCATTCGTCTCTAGATGAAGCTCGCGCAACAACAAAGCGCTCTCTGACTTTTGGTATCAGGTCATAGCCTCATCCTGCAGTGTTCACTTCGCGGATGAGGGTAATCCTGGCTAGAAAAATGTGCGTTCGAGTGTATGTTGGTGACATGAACCTGGGTGAAGATCATGCTTACTTCAGTTAGGTGGTGACACCAATTTTTGCCGTGTCAGGTTGCTTTCTCTAGCCCTTGAACAAAGGAACTCACAATAGAAAATGGGGACCAAGACTTGTTCTTTGTCTTTGATACCTCAGGTACTGAAGTGACAATGTGCATCACATTCAGAAAGCCAATTGCGACCACCTGGGGCGAGTCAAGCCCCTGAATTGATCGGTGTTGGAACGATTTAAACTCGGGACCACCTGGTTGAAAAGCCACGAAGTTGATATGCACCATTTAGAGACGAAGTAGTATCACTGACGCGGGTCACCAGCACGTACTGAAAAAGACCTAACTCCAGATTGGGCGGCTGAAGTAATCAAGGAAACCTCGGCAACTGGGATTCGTGTTAGAGTGTAATCAAGACATTAATATGTATAATTATCATTCGAGGAAATCATCTTGATGGAATACCTTTGGATAATTGACCTTTGCAGAATGTTTGGTTTTCACTTTCGTGAGTGTCCGCGATTCTGATCGGGTGGTCGTAGTTGCAAGCGGCAGTGAAGCTTCACTGTAGACACTTCGCATGTCGAAGTTACTACCGCCAATCCAGTGAATACATTCGGACTTACCCAAAGTCATCACTATGATTCAGAAAAACAGTGAATTCGTTTACAACTATCAGATTCCTATCAAGACCTAAGTGATCCCCAGATCTCAGTACAAATGCGGTGTTTGGGGAATGGTAGGTTGCTAGGTTGTGTAGATGTATGCTATTTCCACCATGCAGCTGCAGTGTCCAATCAATGAAAACAACTAGAATCCGATGTATAACTGTTTCCTTTTTGTCAAGCATCATCGGAAGTACACATGCACGACTCTCGAACTGAGACTTGAACTCAGGACAGACGATTATAAATCGAACACCTTCGTGATTAAGCTGACAGAGCAGGTAGTCATCGATTTGTTAAACAACAATACCAGGTAATACGGCGATCATATTCGTCATTAGATTTTGCAGGCTACAGTCCTTCACGCATCAGATACAGTTCCAACTTCCACGACATAATCTCAGGGTATTCGGTTCTGACAGTATGAAATTGGTAATCGACAGCTATTTTCATAGTTCATCTTTTGCTTTTGTAAACTAATGTCGACCATTAATGATATACAAATGGAATTCGGAATTTTAATTGAGAATTAAGACTCTCATTGCACAGTAAAATGTATTCTAGTGTGAAGTCTAAACCTTCTGGTAGCGAAAACATATGGGGGGGGGGGGTTGAGAGCTTTCGTTGAACGGCCTAACAGATTTTAATACAACAACTCCAAATCCCATATACAGTCAGACCAAACAAGCACCATTGTTTCACTAGGAAAAATATCCGGTGGGCATGTCATTTCAGTTTGTGGCTGCGGTAGCAGATAAGCGAAGCTACGGATGATAACACGTTATGCTGTATTCACTGAGCAATAGTAGCCATGTGCACAAGTATAGCCACCTTCAATATTGATGGTTTTCTGGTTGTTTAATCCAGCCTGACAGTTTCCCAAACACCCCAATCAACAGTTTTTCATCTCACCACGTATGCCAAGCACATTTCAATGAGAAGACAACCGCAGCGTTTTCGCACAGTGCATGTATTTCCGCTTTGGGTCAAGTTAAAACTGGAAACCCATACAACCGATGATTTGCGCTTAAGCACTTCGATCAAGTCACCTGTTTTCGCAGCTTACCTATCCACGATGCTGTCTGGTTCAAAAATCGAATATTCAAGCTGATGATGAGTTTGAATGCGTAGACATCAGTGTGGACCTTACAACCTCATTCCTTACCAGGCGGTGGGAAAACGTGGTGTCACAAATATCAATCAAAATCTTCCATTGTACTTTAACTATTATGAACAATGAGATTAAATCATGATAAGTCTTTTTTCCTTGGTTCATCTCATTTTTAAGCCTTCACAACTGGGACCTCTCGATCGTCCGTTTATTATCGCTAGGCACCATTTTACCAATGGAATCCTATTACATCGATTTTAGTTCAAAAGAAATCGGATTTCTTTGGAAACCGGCACGACACGTGCCACCATACCCATTTATGCCTATTCGGAACCATGGTTCATTTTAACTAGCTCTAAGTAACTGATTGGCTCTGAGTTCAGTTTCCAGTCCTGATGTAGAACAAGGATACTTCATAAAGTGATCCGATGATATAAAAGTTCCCATAAGCTTGTACTGATAGGGTGTGGTATTCGTTATTTTTTGATTATCACCTTTC
This sequence comes from Fasciolopsis buskii, assembly GCA_008360955.1. Classification (NCBI taxonomy): domain Eukaryota; kingdom Metazoa; phylum Platyhelminthes; class Trematoda; order Plagiorchiida; family Fasciolidae; genus Fasciolopsis; species Fasciolopsis buskii. Next base: position 10,256 of record LUCM01003757.1, read on the forward strand.
CCTCAGTAAATTGTTGATTGGTTGACCGATGTGGTAATGCTGGTCGGCAACTAGAAAGCCCGTATCGTGCTGCTTGATTTGTTGGCTTAAAACCTGAATAAAGTAGTTTTCTAGTAATATTTAGAGCAGTGCATGGATGCAGACACGGTACGTTTCGTGGGAAGAAAAATACTGTTTTAAAAGCGTGTACTGGGTACGCCTTCGGAAGGTACGCTTCTCTAAAACGTTTGCATGTTCAAAGGTTATTTTTCCAACCGCAGAAATTGACAATCCTGGAAATTTTGGTTTCAAATCGGCCAACAAAAAGCATGAGAAGCAAATCAGTGACTATGACTCGAAAGGAGTGAAATCGGGATCTCCGTGACTAGAATGACGTGAAACAAAATGAAATTATTTATATTTCGAATTATTTTCCTGCCGTGGATTGACTTATCAGATAACTCTTAGTGGAACTAAAAATAAATGCTAAAAGATGAGGGAGGTAAGTAAAACGTGGCTAATCAACAAATGACCAAAGGAAATACAGGAGACCAGTTACTTTCAACTGTTCTCCACGCAACCAACTTAAAGAAATACCAGAGACGCACCGATAATGAAACACCGCTGTAAACTTTTAGTGCGTTCACCTGGGATCGGCTGAGCACACCAAGTGCGCCCTTCTCCCGATTAGACCGGTCTTGTGAGGACGATGTAGGTATAAGATCGTCTGAACACAATGGTTCAGTGGATTAACCGGTATAAAACTTAACTGATGACGCTGAACCACCCGTCCCGATCGCGGTGAATTGGTGCATTGAATCAGCAGAAACGCTATTTCACAATCTACTGAACAGATTTTGGTGTTATTAGGCTATGTAAAAGCTGTGCAGTGATATACAAAAAGAATACTGTCCAACTAGCACGAAAACAATCGGAGGTTGGACCAGCTGTTAGTTCGCTACAATGTCTGTTTGGCTACTATTCCGCCCTTCATTCAGAACTGTTCGACTAATTGTCCACGAGTTCAGATCTGTGTCCAACAGTTTCCGGTCGATACGAACAAATACGTGTGCGTTCTAATTTAGCAATATGAACACAGGCACGACAAGCATCCATCATTTCTGCGCTCAGTCAAAACAGTCACTTTCAGCAACGGGTAACACGTGACCTTATTTCAGCGGTATGATTTGGAATGATGAAATCACAAACGTCCAGCGAATTTCACTCGAACAGGTCACACCAAAATGAATTAGATTAATTCCAAATGCCTCTTCTAAATGCCTCAGATAGACAGGAAGTTCCAAAGGTCACCGCAAACTGACTGGATCTTGGCGATAATCAATCAACTGTGGCTGTTTCAGCCTTGATCTTGATGATTAAAGTAAGCAAATTTCTTCGTATTTTTCAATGTAAAAACAGGACCATACATATACACAAAATGAATATGGGTATCAACATATGCCAATAGAAAAAAAGTGAATTGCTGATGATACCTGTGATCCAGACCAAACTGTAGACAGTTTTTCAGTCTTGGATTGAGTGCAGTGCCACTTTATGATATGAATCGAAACATGTGGCATATAAGGCTAGGGAAATGAGCTCGAAAAATCTGTCAAACTGCGTCGATCCACAATCGAAGCACAGAACTGAATTTTGACAGGAAACGAACATCAACAGTACAGACGCACCTCAATTTGGTCTTGACGGTCCACACATCCAACGATGAATTTGATATGGCTGACTCTCAGTCTTCCATTCGTCGCACAAGCCTTTTTTGTGACATTTCTTTTTCCATACTAAATTAATGTAAATTTCGGAACGTTGAATATTTTGGATACTGTACCTTCAATTTTTCCCTTAGCTAGATGCACAGAAAACCAACTTGTATTTTCTGTACTGCTTGTCCTATCTGATCGATAAAGTGAACTTCGTCGTTTTCGAAAAATACAGCTCTTATTGATGGGGATTGTTACAGTTTCGGGTGACACATTCACTTTGCATCAATGTATTGCTCCGAAATCCAAAATTCCAAGTCAAATCAACTTGCTAATTTTAGGGTGAATGGAATCATTTAGGTAAAACTACGAATATTAATAACTCAAATCGTCGATAATTTGACCGTTATGCTTACAAAAATAGATGCATCCAGATCATCGAAATAGTACTGGAATTAACCAGTTAGTAGACAGGCAGCTCAACCTACGATTCTGTCGATTCATCTCAATTCGGCACATTCGCCTTTTGGATGATCAACACAAAAGTGACACAATTATTATATAATTCAACTAGTTAGTCAGTCCATTGGTAAGGTATCAAATGAAACCTTTAAAAAACAGGATATAAGAGAAGAAACAGGGGGCATCGTTGTCATTTAAAAATTAGTGGTCTAATTTATCCTTACCTTGTTCTTTCGAAATGTCCCCATTTATTTTCGGCCAAGCAGTTCCAGAGTTTCGGCATTCTTCTTTTGGTCTCATGGCGTATAACTCGTAATATGTGTGATGGCAGCCTCAGTTGTCGCAAACTTCTTTCATCTGACTTAACTATGTGCTTTCTCTGGTGCATCACACGATTCTGACTAGACGCCCCGGTCCATTCAGCTGCTACAAAAACGCTTTTATGCAAACTGCAATTCATGGAGTACACAGTTGCTCAAACATCACATTCTTACAAACGACGAGGAAAAGTTGCGTGCAACTTAGTGTCCTGGACCCCACCTTGCATGCACCCTGGCGTTTGTCTGTACATGTCGGGCACGTGCCTTTTGGCTTCTGGAAATTTATTTGCCGGACCCTCCGTCAAACGAGCCTTTGATCCAGTGGAAAAAAACGTGAAACATTCAGACCATGTGATAAGAGGACGTTAGTATTGATTAGTGGTTGCATCAGGATTCAGTGAAGCACTGTAGAAAGATGACAAATGAACTGAGGTCCATTCTGGACCTTAATTCGGCTAGATTCAGTCAACTGCGAATAAGCCTGTTCATGTGACGATCATGAGAACGACAGCATTAAAAATTGTGGTTAGTAAAGCAAAATGAAGTCCATCTAAGTGAATGACTGTTGCGGTGAAGTCCAGTATTCTGAAGAGTCAACTCAATGCTACGTTAGATAGATGCGAAAATTCCAAATGCCACTAAATTAGAATGATTTATCTCAGACGACATACCTTGGTGATATGAAGCGTTATTAAGCCGATTCGGGATGGGCCGTGAATAAAATGGCTGGCTTTTGAAACAGTTATATAAGAATGGGCCATAATTCCAGCAAGTTTCCAGACGGACGCGTGCTATCGGAAAATTCCGAAGGATCCAAATCAATGACCCAAGAAAAACGAACACGAAACCCAAAGAAAATTACCCCAATAGGTTAAGAAAATACTCACTCATAATTCCTTTATGTAAATGATATATATGTCACACCTGCGAATATGATTGTAGCCTAATATTTACACGTCACATGCAAAACCACTGCTGCAGTCTTTTATACATCTGCAGCAGGGTAGGACGGGATCGACGCCATGGAGGACTAAGAAAGGATTATCTCGGTTTTGTAGCATTAGTGGTCGGCTGTCTTCCCACCCGTGAGACTAACTAGTTGCAAATTTTCGCATTCCGAAACGGCTCTTTTGACCATAAGATATTTGTCTCTGAATGCTAAATGACTGACTGATACACCGTTTCCGGCAACCTATCCGCCCACAGTCACATTAATGCAAATCCCGACCGTTTTACAGTTGATCAAAAAGATGAGATGAGCTTATTAGCTTTTCGCTCATCGTTTCTGTTTTCTTGCACTACCGTAATGGCCACATGGATTGGCTCGTTCGCAGTTGAGGAGATAAAGAAAATAGTTGATACTTTGTCGACTAACTAATTTTAAGGTGATTTTGTTCTTGATTGAATTTGCACGTTTTCATCATGTTATGTTACTTGATTCGCCGAATCGCAGAGCTCATGAACCTTAGTTCAGTCGTCATCAATCTACAACTAAAGCACCTGTTAGTTGACAATAAGCGCACCTTGTTGAGTGGTTTGGACATTTCGTTCTCTGTATTCTATAATCATGAATTTTATCTGTTTGTCTGTTTCCTCGGTAAAGCGAATGGTAAGTCAGCCGACAAAGTGCCAGTTGAAACAAGTAATGACTGAAAATCCGGAAAAAATTTGGTTCGTGGTCACTGAACGCAGACTACCGAATTTCACTCACATTGTGAAATTACTGATGATTCTCAATAATACGGAGTCAGCTGATGAATACCTTCATGAGTTTAGTCTTGATACTTCGTGATGAATGTCTTCGCATACTATATAAACTGCTTCTAACTTTGATTAGGAATGCAAATAATTCTGTCAGAAGTACACGTTTAGCGTTATCCAAAAGAAAAGGAGTACTGGTTTCTTAACTGTAGCTGGGACTGGTGAAGTGGGGCACGCAGCCTCTTTTGGAGGCATTACAGGTTTTAATACTATTTGCCTTCTTAGGGTCAAAGGAATATCTTTGTCACCATGATGACTAAATTTCACGGATCTCTAGTGGATTCACTTTGGACCTGTTTGTAAGGCTCTCCCCACTATATTCGTACAAGGCTAAACAAGACAGCGGGACAAACAAGAATTTTTTTCGGGTAATATTTATTTTCGAAGTGTTTAGCAGGTCACCACATGCCATGCTATGCCTTTGACAGAGTCACTTAGCTGCTAAATTAAGGCTTTCAGCACTTTCCTCTGTTGCAAAGAACAATTATATTCCTTGCACAATTAATCCAAACTGGATATCCGCTGAGGCTTTGAGCTGTGAAATCCGAACAATAGTGCTAGAAATGTTGATAGTAATCTACCACAGGATAGAAGGGAAACTTTCTAAAGTGGAATTTTAACATGAAAGTAAACAACTCTTTTCATCTTCAAATGGGATTGATTTCATCCATGGAAGACATTTTCTCGGGGTAGTTCATTCGTTCAGTGTAGTCTTAGTTAGCTTTAGATTCTGGAAATGCCTGATTAAAAAAAACTAAAATTGATCAAAGTCTTTTAATCAGCTCATCATTCCTTACATTCACCGTTTCTTACACACTTATTGACTGTCACCCTATCAATTTAAGCGGTTAATGCAGCGTACTTAAATGGCCTTGACACAAAGTCAGTTTCATGGCAAATCAAAATCACTCCTAAACAAAAATGATCCTGTTAGTGATTGGTGGATCCCACGTAGCGTAAAATATCCCACTTGATAAATAATTGACTTTAGCCTCCAAACGCAGGCGTGATCGTGGGTAGCTTAATTGACAAAAAAGTGAACTAATTCACCATGTGATATCACCGCTCAATTCACCATGAAGAAACCATGGAAGCACTACAGCTGTTTCATCCTTGTTAGGAATCATCGGCAGTGCATATCCACCGTGCTCGAACTGGGACGCGATCGAGTGATCTTGATGTCATTTATGGATGCAAACTAGGATAAATCCTGAGAATTTTCGGAGAACGTTTATGGAACTTTCACCTCCCAGTAAGATGTACTTTTTCATATTCAAAATAGGCTACCCATGTTTAACTAACCTCATTAAGGTCTGAAGGCGGATATAATAAAACAGTCCTATAAATAGCTTCGCGATATTTACTGCCGCTTCTTTGTACCTCATGAGTTCTAGAACTTCAAGAATATCGGTAGGAAGTTTTGACTGCATCCAAATCGATGGTGAGCATATATATATATATAACACAATGTATTTGAAAGTCATGGATTTTATTGATACTATATTTTAGGACTTGTCTGCAAAAACAGGCTGGATATTTTGAATTCTCACTCCCGCGGTAATGTCTTGGTCATTAGATTGAGAACATTGAAAATAGCGCCACAAATAAAGAAACAGGGCAAATATAAGAATATTACTTTCCAATATATTTGGGTGTAATCTCTAAAATAATAAACAGATAAATAGCATTGAGCTTCTGCAGAAAAATTGGCAGGTGCTCCGCCAAGGACGTCAACAAATTTGGCTTTTTACTATCATGCACCTTCATCGGAGACTGGTCATAGTTGTACATCTTTCACTAACAAACGCGAAACGATGACTTTACTTCCATATGGTTTTTACAACATTAATGATATGGATGAAAACAAATTTCCACATATGTATATATATATAATACATATAATATATAAAATAGTAGGAGGGACTTTCCCTACCCAGTAGGGCTCTTTACAATCGCTTCCTGATAAGACATTGGAGCTTGCCCATGGAGCAGAGATGTAGTTTGAATACTGGCACTTTACTAGTGTAAATGAAAATAATAAAATGAAGCTGTCAGTTATTTTGTGGTGACACCAAGAACCAGCATGGGAATTCCACTTGCGCACACGTATCTGAAAGTCGACGATGAGCTTGTGAGGTCTACTTTTGGATACGCAATAAGTGGATCTACAATTACGCAAAGCTATCACTTGGTATTACTCTGTGTATTGAACCCACGCTGAACCCTGAACCGTTCTGGAGAACCGAGAACTGAAAAAGGACCGCATGTAATTGGATTTTGTTATGTTCCAATTGAAATGATGAAATTCTGTGTAAAGTAACGCCAGATATAATCAGCCCCTAGATACAATACAGTATAGACGTTTTTAAACCAGGAAAATACCTTTCTGCTGTATGAATCCAATCGATTGTCTTTGAGTTGCAGGTTATACGGAGCAACAAGAGATATGGCAAACGGACTGCTGCACCGATTCACGTGGCACTAGCCGGATTGTCTAATACATATACAAGTTACATAGCCACTCCCGAGGAATATGAAGTGAGTTCAGTGGGTTTCGAAATAGGACTGAAAAGACAATGATATCAGTTTCGTAACTTCTACCAATGACGTCTAGCCGTTGCACACTTTGCGCTATTATTTTCAACTATTTTTACTGCCTTAAGCAATTTCGACAAGCGAGGAACATGGTTGTATTGAGAATCTTTAGTAATGCATACCCATTTATAAAACTGAGAGTCATGAAATGCTAATGAAAATTTCCCAAGCTTTGGAGTTTGCTTTTCAGGAAATTCAGGAACAGTAATCAATGAGGTTTCTATGTTGTTTTGGCTGGTTGTGGTCATTTCGGCTTCCAACGATTCATTCACGGGCATTTTGGTGCGCCAGAATTTCTATCCAGCATTTTCGGAAGCAGTTTTGGCCTTCTGTGAAATGAATTTTTAAATTTCAACCGAACGTTCTTTGGTGAAGTCAAAAATAGTGTGCTTGTATGCCTAACGCATTGCAGCAGTTGAAATAACAGTTTGTTCAACCATGATCCCAAAATCGTGTGTGGATTTGTAGGGCTTGTCGCTACGAATAAGGTAAAACGAAAACGTAGAAACGGAACGTAAAACTGACATAGGAAAAGTCATTACAAAAGGAATATCGCTATGCGTTTTTCCGGGGGAAAAAAGTAATCGAAACGAACAGACCGGATCGTCTAAACCAGAACACCTAATTCGACCACGTAAATTAAAGACCGTGAACTGCTGCTGATCCAACGTTTGCCTACTGTCTAGTAGTGGGTAGCGAAACACGATTTAGAAAAACTACTCAATGAGTTTTGCAATCACTCCCTGATCTGATTCGTCAGAACCTCATCCTTCCTACGCTCCAGCTATCCAGAATACGTTCTCCAATTACAACGTCCGTTTATCTTCGCATTGTGAAAATGACTACAAGTCTATGCGGTTCCTAAATGACTCTGCTTGGGGACCCTATGGCTTATTCTTCAAAACAACATAGCTGTTTTTTTGTGTAAATTTCCATACAATATACAGTGAAAACGTGCTCACCGCTAATCCACTCGAAAATTTAGTCCGAAGATTGTAACTGATGAAATTTCACTCTTAACTAATCACATTTCAACGCGCATAAGAACACTGTGAAGAAGTTGCCACCATAAGTAGTGAGAAGTCAAGCTGAAATTTCCGCGCTGAAACACAGACACCGTGAGCCACTTTGAATTGCCAATGCGAAAGATGTGTCGCGATTCTCATGCCATCTGAAAATTGTGCAACATATGACTAGTGTTTTTTGTGACGATTACAGTCAGAGTAGATCTAGCAGGTATTTGATTGACTGGAACTTTGTAGCTGGAGACCGGTAAGTTTAATGTGGAAGGTACACGGCACACCAACTAAGTTTGTGAACCTGTTGTGAGCATTGTACTCGCATGCCTATGGTCGCGTGAGGGTATACGGTGAACTGTCACGTTCATTCGAAACAACTAGTGGCGTTCGACAACGGTGTCCCATCTCTCCATTCTTGTTCAACTTCGTCAGGGACGAGGTGATGGAAGATGCTTTAGGAGGTCTCCGGGATGTAGGACTCGAACTGGGAAATGGAGGAAAGCTATGCGACCTAGATTACGCAGACGACGTCGTGTGCCTGTTCGAGTCTGCGGACCATGCACAACGGGCACTAGATAGACTGTCGAGATCGGCTGCTCGGTTCGGCATGTGCTTTGCACCTTCAAAGTGCAAAGTACTGTTACAGGACTGGACGACAGCAACGCCGAACTTGATACTGGATGGAGAGGAACTAACGACTGTGGACCGTTTCACCTACCTTGGTAGCTGCGTGTCCAACGATGGTAGCTCGGGATTGAAGGTAAGAATGCGTATATCCAAGGCTCGTGCAGCTTACGCTGGATTGAAGCACTTGTGGCGTCAGCTTGATACTTCACTGAAATTGAAAGGTTGTGTGTACTGTGCTGCAGTGCGTTCAGTTCTGTTGTACGGTTGCGAGACGTGGAGTATGCGTGTGGGCGATGTTCGTCGGTTGGAGGTTTTCGACAACCGATGTTTAGGTAGTGTGGCTAGGATTGGATGGAGTGACCGGGTGAGTAATATTGAGGTTAGGAATCTGGTATTGGGTGCCACTTCTGAGAATCGCTTGTTTCAGCGTATGAAACTTAGTAGACTACGCTGGTTGGGTCACGTGTTGCGTATGATGAACACTCGTCTACCATATCGTGGCCTATTTTGTGTTCCTCTTAAGGAATGGAAGAAGCCTTGTGGAGGCCAACAGCTGACGTGGCAACGTGGGATGAGAAAATGTACAGCGAAGTTAGGTAAAGTAGGTGTCTCACGTCTTCGTGGTTGGGGTCCGAAAGACCCGTCAACTAGCTGGCTGGAGACGCCTAAGGATATGGCAGTGGACCGTGAACAGTGGCGATCGTGTTGCCATTTTCTATCGAATCAGAATGATTGAAGAATTACGTTTGTACAGCTGGACTGTGTTCAATGTGTTGGCTGCAGCAGTATCTTATCTTTTCCCACCTGTGTAGGTCCACTACCTGTTCCCCTTGGATATTCACTGCTTTTATAGAAACGTGTAACTCTGGGGAAAGGCAGCGGTCAGTGTGACTTGCCTTGCTGTTTAACGCTGAACGATGATGATGACACGGCACACGAAACATCTTTCCCATTGCCGTAAGAGAATGTGCTTCCGTGTGAAAGTGACTAAGTCATAGTGAACGTGAAAAACGTGAAATTCATTTCGAATCAATAATAGGGCAACTATGGTATTGCCGCGCAGCGGGACGCTATCCGGTGAACAGAAATCAATCAATGCTTGTAATTCACTACCGATGTGTGACTGTCTAGAGCAAATTTGCCCAACCAAATACGAATTCACACGATGGGCGTATGTATATGTGCTGACAATCAGAGATACCTAATGAACGAATGAGCTCAAGAGCACATGTGGTCGATGGTACAGTGAGTCGTAAGATGCTATCAAGGTCTTTTTATGGGGCTAAGGTGTCGTGAGGGGCAGCGGAGAGAAGAGAAATCAATCTCCAATTTTATGAAGTTGCATCTGCTTCCCTTTGCTTATTAATATAACTCCGTTTAGCGATCGTTCAGTTAGTAGCAATAATATGCATACAAAAAGACCTAAAAGAAGAAGAAACGATCATAGAAAAAAACAAATGCTATAACGATTATGTTTGTTTACTAGCGTCCAATTTGTTGCATGGGTTCATTTGTTTTTTACTCTTCGATTACACTGTCCGGTGACAGTAAACGTTTCAAAAATACGGATTTCGTTCCTGGAACATATTTTAAGACTATCGATTTTTTTCGTTGAATATGTTTAGAAAATTTTATCAACAATTCGGACCTGAGGTGCACGTTACTGGATACACTTTTTCGAGTTTTGATATGAGCGTCAGGTGCAGTTTGTTCCGGAAGCGGTGCTCTAATGGAAAGCAAACAATTCTGCTAACCAACTTTGTTTCCAGAAAGTCTGGAAAGGATTGAAGGGTTGATAACTTAAGAACTCCGTTCTTGTTCAACAGTGCAAATGTATATGTCCAACTCATAACCTGGAGCGAAGAGTGCGGAAGTCGGTAGAGAGTAGGAAACTCTTTAGCTGAACAGCAGAACATGGATGCGATGTCGAATTTGTATAGACTGGATAGACAGTGCTTAGTTGATTTGTTTCGTGAGTGAGACTAAGTGGAATGCAGAGGAATCACAACAAATCTCGAATATGAAATACTTGCAGTTTTTAACCACTTCGCTTAAGCGTCATTTCCATTTAAAACATTTCTTCATCTCCTAGTGAATCAATTTTTGTTTGCTAACCTAGTCATGTCAATTGAGTTGGTCACAGCTTACCTTCGAGCACCTCCCAAGGGATCTACTTTCCTATCCGATCAATGTGGCCTTTTCATCTTATACGCATGTGCATAAACAGACGCAGTCGGAGGAAGTTACTGATTATAAGATTTGCTATGAGAACAGCGGATAGGTGCACCCAACTAGGCTGCGGATTGAGAACCTTGCTTAAGTTGAATGTAGATCCTAGGTAGAACGGTTGAGTGCGGCGGTTACTGGACCACAAATGCGATCAAATGTTGGTTCTATATGGTACCTTTGCGGATTGCCCTTTGTTTTTCCGCTTCTTAGCACTGCGTTCTTCATTCCATTTGCCAGTACTACGAGATAGTAAGGAAGGCTGGAGGCTATCATTTCAAGCTTAGCGTAGAGCCCAACGCGGATGGCACCATCACACTACGATTGTACTGGCTTCATTTCAGCCGGGTCTCGACAGTCTTTCAACTTGTATTGCTGTGCACGATCTTATTTCGCGTTCACACATGATCTTCCAGAAGAACGTAAAACGAACGTGCAGAAAATAAACAAACAACTTATTTTACATGAGAACCATAGTGAAGGTGAATGACTTCAGGGCCAGTCACACCATGTTATTTCACATACCTCACGAGCAACTGGGGATAGATTTCGTAAAATGTAACCGAGAAGTCTCAAACATTGCTCTTGACTAAATCGTTTGCTTAAACTGTTCATATCTGCGTTGTTTTCCGTAAATAAGAGTATGTATACCACGAGTTTTTTCCAAGTGTGATGACTGCTCAGAGAAGGAAGAGCTTGGGTATGTGATCATCGGTGCCTTAGGACATCTGACAAAATTCTCCCGTTTGCTAACACTGATTACACTTAAACATGAATTTTTAATTTTTGCTCGTCCTTATAAAACCTATAAAATACGTAGTAAATCACCTCGGCAAGCGTTTACATTTGCAATCAAATAGCAATCGCTATCGGTTTATTATCAACCCATTTTTGTTGCTTTTCAGCTACAACGTTACGAAGGAGCTTCAACGATATACGGACCACTGACCTTGCCAGCCTATGTGAATCAGTTTCGAAAACTGGCCGAGGCACTTGTTCTTGTGAGTTTTCTTCTGTCTACCCAATAAAACGCCCTGCTTAGTCACGATGCAACTTTATTGAATGGAATGCTGAGATCTGCATAGGAAAATGTCCGTACGAATGCAAATGCAAGTAAAAATGTAACGAACTGCATTCATACACGCACACATACATATTTATAACAGCGCTGAGTGGAAATTCTTTGGAATTATTGAGAAAAAAGTCGGTCGACTTGATTGTGCAGAAATACCATAGCCGTGAATTCGGAGTAGAAGACTCTTTACAACTGCATGCTACTTTATCGCAGTCGAATTGGAGTCACATAGTCCCCGCTGCTCAAAAATGCTTCATAATAAATTCAAACCAAAAGTGAATTGAAATGAAACGAACCCAAAATCAGTAACGGAGTATCGAACTTTATGATCTGATCTCTGCAATTTGTAGCGTGTTGGTCAGGATCATGCATTGTCAACGTCTAACGTGCCACTAAATGCTATGGATCGCAATGTGGTAATAAGCACTTAGGAACTTGATTTTTGTGAATGTTTAGGGGAATTCGCTATCGAACGCAATAACACCTGTGAAGGATTTTTGTTTGTCACACTGGCCTATAAAGCGAATTTCTCAACGCTGGGAGACTGCACGATGTATGTTTTGATAAGCGATAGTCACTGGCTACCAAGGCCTGGTTTTATGTCTAAATCACAATGATCATACAAATGTTGTTTACTTGACAGGAAGCTGTGACCTGACACCACGAAACATTATCTTTTCCACTTGTCGTTTGCACACAAATAACCCAAGTAATGCACAGTACCATCAGTGTGCCTTTTTATTCCCCCTGCAAGATGTCAAATTAGTTATCGTACAGATTTACTGCAACTAATTGCGTTTCCAAACCCAGATATCCGGATGGTTGTCGCCCTATATTTTACGGGGTTTATGCAAAACTTGTTGTATACTTGCAGCTGATAATGTCTGTTATCCCCATTCCGTACTTTACACTCTGTTAAAATGCTAGCAATGGTCAGAATTTCCAAATTGCTGTAAATTCAATTAAGATTACTTGTAGCGATTCAGCAAAGAGATGCCAACTGTTATGGACACCTTAAATTGTGTAAGTGACAAGCAGGTGCAAAATTCGAACTCATAGCATACGTGATTACCATGTGACCGCCGTGATGTTCTTGGACGATTTAGTAGTTACAAAATCCTAAGTAACAAATTCCGTATATGCTTCATTAGTTCCAGCTGGAAGAATCAGAAACGACTGTTGTCATTGGTTTCAGTTAGCACAAAACTCAGTGATCCGGGTGTTGTTCGGACCCAAGTCATCAGAGCAGCTGGTTTCATTTGCTCTCTGGTACTTTCGTATATATATATATATATATATATATATATATATATATATATATATATATATATATATAAATTTTGGCCGCTCATATGTTGCCGATGATAGGGGCTCCAACCATCCCCTCCATTTCGGATGGGGAATAATGACGTCTGCTTTCTGTTTACTAACCACCAAAGAATATCACACCAAGCATATTAAGTGGGTTGGTGAACGGAAAGTTCGAGTTACTGTGACCCACAGTGGTCCAGCGGTCTCAACATGAAGATCGTGAGTTCGAACCCTTCCACCGCTAGTCAACTTCCTCTGTCTGCCGTGACCTTTTCCCAGAAATGATGTGCGTTATTGTTTTATTAACAAAGGAGGCAAGAAAGATAAAAGATATGAATTCCGCTAGAAACGGGATATCCTACTGGGTGTTTCAAGAGATGAACACCTTAAAGTAATGAGAAAACACTTAAACTATGGTCCATTTGCACTTTGATTCCGGAAAACGGGGTCAAATCACGAATACTAAGCTCAGCTTCATTTGCTCACCGAATGACCTGTACAACAAGGCAAGAAAGGCTGGTTTGCTTTAACCTTCTAAGGGTCAAAACGCCGATTCTCTAGCCTCATTTTTGTCAGGATGGACCTTGCAGACAGCGACAGTATGCATATAGCCCAGCTGAAGAACTCAAAATTAAATCCTAAGATAATGCAAAGAGTTCTAGCATCTCTAATTCTTGAATCAACATCTGGCTTGTTCGATGGCGTTCAGTTAGACTGGCAGTGTTAGTGTGACTACTTTTGGGGGTGACATTTGCTCATTGATTTGTTTAAACCAGTTCACCTGCATTGCTGCCATCCGGTGCGCGCACATGCCTACACATGGAAACACATTACAGTAGACTCCTGGAGTGTCATTTTTTGGCTCCAAGGGATCCATATGCTTGAACTATTCACAATTTTCTGGAAAAATTCACAATCTTAAATTCATCCAGCCAGATTCGTGGTGTATCGACTTGAGTATCTAAAGTCCAAAACAATTGGATATTGTTCACTACAATTTACATCTCATTCAGCAAATAAATAAGCCTGTCAGTTGTTATCATGGATTGACTCCTTTTCGCTAAAGTAAACTGATGCTTCTCTAGACTTGCAATGTTTTCACACTACAGCATTTTATGCATTTTTCGAAGCATTCTGTAGATTGCCTTGGTCCGAATACGAAATCTCATTAGATAAAAATTACCTGATCGCAGAAGCATCTCGTCACATTGGTCTAAGTGCCCATACTGTCAAGTTAGAAGCTGTAAAAATAGTTGATAATTTGCTTTCTTTATGTACCTAAAGCTTTTATAGCCTTGACTTGTCGTGGACATTCGGTTGGAGATCCACGCGTGCTTCTCGCGCAGCTTTAATCGCTGGGTATATCTGAGTCCTTCACGTTAGATTTAAAAGCTACTGCTTGTTATCGATGTATTCAGGTTGGCTTTGCTGTAATCTGAATCTCACGGAAGACAGTCTGGTTAAGGTTTTTCCAATTAGACCGTTTCACAAAGTAATCTACACTGCGAGTCTTCACTTATATGAACAACATTTATGGATTTGGCTTCACCTAGTAGTTTGTTGCTTTCTATCGGACAGATTCGGTGAATATCACGAAGGAAGTCTATTTTTATCATTTTATCCTGAGGTTTGTCATAGTTAGGCAGGAATAATTATATTTCCGTCAAAGAATACTTTTGAAGATGCAATCATCAACCGATTTGACCCTGTTTGAGATACTTCCAATTCAACTGTTTGTAGTTAACAAAATAAAACGTTGTTTAGTGTTTTACTCCTGCGGGAGGATTTATAACCATGTGACCTTTCTTTTCATATAGAATAAATCACTACCTCCTGGGACAAAACCGTCGGAATGGGTAGAAAAGGTGCCATCATTGTTACCCGGAGTTGTATTTGATAGGCCACCGTTTTGGAAACGGTTCGGCGATGTCCTCGTGGAACCAAAGGATACCTACAGCGATGTGAGTCTCAGCATTACTTAACCTCGAATTATTTATAAATGCCTGTAACGAGAAGAGTCAAAGTCCACGAGACTGACTTTGGACGTAGAAGGGGAAGAAACGTAAGTCTGCCGACAATCGTAAACTAAAGAATTGTGGTTCACCGTTCGTGAATGATTTGGGGAAAATACTGTACCGAATTGATGTATATGTTCCAGTACGATCTACAATTCTGGACAGAACCGCGCCAACGGTAGCTTACTGCAATATGGTCGATCTGGCTCAGATCACCTGTCGAGCTAGAGCGCTATGTCGCAGTGCGACGCGAACTGTGTCGGAAATTCGTACTAGATAGAAATAAACGATTGTCTGCACAAAACTGGAGAAGTCTTTCTCCATTATCTGCTTCCTGAGCAGGCAAGACGCATCGCCCACCTAAACAGGCTTCTGATGCACTCAGATTTCCAACTTGTGCATTAAAATCGCCTGCCACCACTACAATGTCAGAGCGTTTGCTCTTCCGAACAGAGGTGACGAGGTCATCATGAAACTCATTTTTCGTAATGTCAGTGCTGCAGTTTGTTGGGGCGTATGCCGAGATGACAAATAAACTGCGCTCAGCGCTACTATCCTTCCGTACGCCTACTGATCCCTGCAGTCTCACGGTCCATAAGCAACTGTGACTGGATCCAGTTTCTAAAAGGCTGTTCAGCCTTCTCAACCAAGACTATCCTACACCACGTTGACCACACAGCTTGAGCTGCTTCGTCCCTCCTGAAGTGCGAAGAAAATATCTTTGACGAAGACGTTTTGAAACCGCAAGTTAGCTTGAATGTACTCTAATCTCGAATCCTGAATTCGTGTCACCTCACAGCAGCAGACAATCAATCGAAAGTGAGTCCACTGTCAGAGCCAAACACGCCCTGTGCCAGCCTGCAGTAAAGTGCGCAACATTGAAGGAATCGAGATGCAGAGGCTGACGAGGCTCGGGAACATGTGAGCCCGCAAACTGAAAATCATCTACTACACTACTTGCCAATAAACCGTTGCGAGTATCGGGCGTACGATCCAGTGGGTAACATTAATGGTAGGCCAGAGTGGGCAAGACTTGAGTTTGGAGACAGAAGAGACGGGTAAAGAAATAAAAAGAGAAGTTTGAGCAGTAGCATACTTATACTACCACCACCCGCGATGCAATGGCAGTGCGGTCTTGATTATCCTGTGCGACGACCCGACGCCCCAAAAAGTATGGAAATTATGCTAACGTGTAACTCATGGGGAAATAATGAGGGTATGCTGGGAGTCCAGCCGCTAAGCAGAAGAACGATTAGGGTTCTCGACCAAAGCCTTTGGTTCTGACAAGAACCTGACCGCAAGGCAGCGGGGCATAGCTGAGTAGAGGCCCATCTACTTGGATCAATTATTCTTCCACTCGTTTTTCCGACTGAGCTGCTAACTCAGATCCACCTCCGACCGGTAGGACTAGGAGAGTACTTCGTCAGGCCTCTACCCATTGACCTTCCAGGCATGATTGGATTTCCGGCTTGAGATAAGCCATCCTGTATAGCTCGTTGGATCGTGGAGGCACGCAAGCCGTCACACCACGTCAAGGTGTAGTCTCGTTGTGACGAATGCAGTTTAAAGGGTGACTATTTATGTCCACTTCTGAATGAGCATATGTGCTTGAGACAGATCGGTACTAGAGTTAACATGCTCATGATCTTTTCCACATTGGCAATGGGACCGTAAAAGCCTGTCGCTTGGCTTCATACTCTTAAGACCTGTTCGTTTGACATTCTTCACAGGTTAACGTAACGTCATAATAAGTTACTGACACTGAAGCAGCACGCGGTGGGCTCGCTGGCATTCCGTTTTCTACTTGTTTGTTCGTATACTTTGGTTGAAGGTCAGTGTGAACCTTTGAAGCTTTCTACTTTGATGGACAGTACTTTTCTGCTCAAAAGAGCTGTTGGTATGCAAACAACTAGGCACTCTTCTGGAATAACAGATTTTCTTTAAAGTGAATTCACCTGGCCACTACCATGACAGATAATGAACTTATTAATTGGGTAATATTTACAGCCGGGAGTGACGCACTTAGAGTGTCTTCGCAGTCGTTGTCAGGATGACCTCAGAGACATGTGGGTCTTTGTTACGCTTACGCAAGTGCAGCTAACGCACATGTCAGGCCAGTGCCGTTGGAAGTATGGCCTTGACAATTGAGTTACACATCTGCTCGGTCTTTGAAGCCTTGAAAATCTGGGTGGTTCCTACAGTTGCAACATTCATTGGTTGCTTGTGAAATCTCGGCCCACACAAGCAACTGAAAAGACTCCTAACGGTAATCCTTGTTTATACATCCAAAGAGATTTATAGAGCAGACGCTTTACCTGGCTTGAATTAGTCAACACGTGATTCTTTCAAATGTTCCTTCGAGTCCGATTATTTACTATTCTTTGTCCACATCGTTTTCATATGATGAGTGCTTCGATTCATCAACCACACCTAACGACATCAGTTCCGGGGCCAGCGATGGTAAAACTGGAACCGATCAGATCACTTCTAAGGATGAGAGCGCAATTTTCCAGTGAATAGTTTTGCCAAGCTCCATCCACTTGATGTTGGTGCATGAACCGCTTTGTCAGCTGTTAGTCATATGACCAGAATTAGTTCACCTATGCACGAAGGTTTTGGTATTCTCTGCACATAAGATTATACAATTACAAAATGCATTTTGGCGTACACAAAGCTCATTGTGATTTTCGTTGCAGCAGAGATGTTCCCTATTTAACGTCCGCGTTGATGTTCCAGCTAACAGCGTTAGGAATTACCCGAGTAAACATTTGTTTGCATTTGTATTTGTATTGTGTAGAATTTTGCGCTCATAAATGTCGCATTTCAATCAAAAAGATTAGTGGAAAATATGAAAACAATTACACACATCACCTTGTAAAAATAAAAAAAGTAAAAAAATAAAGAAATCCATCGGGTGAATGAATGTCCTGAGTACTTAAAATACATTGTTCAGGAAGTCGGATGAACCACCACCACTGTTTGTCAAAATGAGCGCCAACTATGGGATGGTGTAATTTCCGTACATATGGAATGAAAAGCGGATTGTTTGGAAATATGAGGACGGTGCTTCAATAGATCTCTGTGTACAGGATGTTTAAAGTCTAAAAGTATTTGCGAGCTAATTTTCCACACGTAGATCCATGCTGATAACAGTTTAATGGACCGTTCGATAAGTAGTTTGAAAGCCAAACGACTAAAAAGTGACGGTTCCGGTGTGGAATTTTAAAGTGTGTTTTAAGTAAACCTGAGAAAATCACAGTAAAGAAGGTTGAGGTAAACACATTGGTATGCAAACGGTAGATAGTGCTATGTTTCATCTTGCAGTGTCGAACTCTTCTGATTTGAAATGACAACCCTCGAAGATTCTTTACAAAGGTGAGAATACGAGGGATTCAATTCGGAACTTTATCATCAATAACCCGTAGATATTCCAGAGAATCAACCCTGGTCAGTGTTTTTAAGTTGATGAATGGTACTTCAGATGAGCAGGCTGATGGAGAGAGAGAACAGACTTTCAAACGTTTAGATGTGTTAGGATTTAAACCGGATTGTACAGAAAAGTCGTAGACAAAGGGTAAGTGATTAGGAAGACATGGAAACGGCTTGAGGGAGAGCAACATCATCAGCAGAATTAAACAGATGTCAGAAAGAGCTGGTTGATAGGTCACTAGTGTATGCAGAGAAGATACACGGTGGAAGAGCACATTGGAACAAGTCGGAGTCGTTAATCAACGATTTTGGCGTTTTACCGCTTAGTCGTATGCACTAGGTTCGATTAGTAAAGTACTCACACAGCCATGCTAATAAGGGCCCGGGACAACCAAGTGATTTCAACCTGTGACAGGAGGAGCCGTTGGACCGAATTGAATACAGACGAATAGTCTAGGAGGACCCGACGTACAGATTTCGTCGATGCGTCGGAGGACTCACAAATGTGATGAATAAGGTAGGCGACAGCATCCAAAGTGGATATGTTAGATCTATAAGCGAATTGAATGGGGTCATCAGGAGGATACACAGATGAACGCAGGCGCTTAAACACAAAATGCTCAGTCTGTTTGAGACCAAAATGTTTTAGGGCGATGGGGCAAACGTGTTTGGCTAAGGAAACAAAATTCCTAAATTTTGGAATAAGAACAATAGTGACTAGCCTGTATCAATCAGATGTAGTGGATAAACTTACTGATATGATGGTTGAAGAGAATGGATCAGTTAGAGCCGCGCCTTAGCTAGTATGAAGGTAGGCTGCCACGAACAACCCCTTCGTTAATTTAAGTGTGAAGAAGCTTAAGCATATTTGCCCCAGAAAATAGTGTAACTGGCATATCATCGCTTTGTACAAATGTGACTGGAGTGTAATGAATAGGGTTGATGAAAGCTTGATTAGTGTTGTCGTCATCCGCAGAACATCCCACAGGTCTGTTTTTCTTCCCGTACAACAGTCGAATTCCTGGCCATACGAATATGGTATTGTTACAATCCAGGATTTGGCAAGCTAACATCGTGTAAATGTGTCTAATTTAAGCCTTTATTAATGTGGAAATGCATTGCATGCGTGGTTGTCACGAAATTTGTAAAAGTGTTCCTTTCGTCTCCTTGGGCATTCCAGTAACTGGAAGAAGTTGGAGCCATTTCTAGAGGTAGCAAACCCCAGAGATTGTATTGGCCGTCTCTAAAAGTGTAATATTTCCTTGAAAAAGTTTAGCTACTGTAAATCCTGCTACTTAAACATAACAAAGCTATCAAAGGATTGATTCAGTCTGTGATTGCCCAACCCAACTGAACGTACGAATTGTGAACGTTAAGCTCCCCTCACATTTTGGACTCATTTCGACCAATTTCTGCACCCAAATAAGGAAGTTCGCTCCAGCCTGGCTCAGTGCTGGGTTCAAAGTAATCGATTCCCGTCGATAGATGATAATTCATAAGAAGCCCAAGCAAACTAGGAACCTTGGGCACTCAAAATGAGTATTGATATGATTTCATTAGTTCGTAATAGTAAAGTTAGCGCTGATGCCGCATGGTAAGCCATTTTGTTATTGCTACTAATTCAATTAGACTAAAAATTGTTTCAATATTTTAACTTATCAGTCCATACGTAAAAATTATTTCCTGTCATTTTCCCAATTTCAATGAAGTGCAAAAAAAACCATGAATTTTCACATGATACACATAACTTCATCTGCATCATGTCTATTTTAAAGGTTCATGGTGTTGATTTGGTAATACAAAGTAGCATGCCAGACCTAACTACGAGCTCAAATGTGCTATGCAGATGCAAGTAAACCATTAACCTTTTTCGGGAACTGCATAGCTAAAACCATGAATATCTACCCAGCCTTGTGAGTTGAAAAAAAACTGTCAATTGCAAACGCAGAGAGATAGTTCCCACCGGAGCACCGACTGAGTCAAAGCACAAAAATTGATTTGGATCGGCAGATTCGTTTGTGTCAAATTCTAATCACATAAAACTTAATCATCTGGATCTGCAGAAGGCGGGTTTCAGTAATGGTCGTTCGGGCTTTGTATCCTTTTCATCGACGGTGATAACAAGGCAACCCAATTCCCTTGATATGATGACATCGATTTTTTCACTTGCAATTCAAGGGCCATGCGCAATAACATAAGACTAGCATATTTACACCCATTTGTTTGTGCGTGTGCCGCTGCATATTTGTCACACAAACTTAGCGAAATCAGATGGTTTGCGCCTGAGGGGCCCAGACACCCTGAAGAAGGCCACATTTCTTGTACTTCAAAAAGGACCGCTTTTGCCGTGATATTATGGATTAATTCGTACCAGGGATAAATCCACTGTTACGACTATAACAACAGCGACAACAACAACTATTGCCACTAGTATTGCTACCAGCACTTCTGACATTAGAACCATTGTTACCTTTTCGTCGAGGTTTTATACTGGCAGAAATTTCGCCAAAACGGCAAGACTGCTGATAAAACACTACCTGGTTTCTAAAGCGGGAATTCCGCTTTCAAGACCCTAGCTCCATGGAACTTAACGTCCACTATCATTCTTGGTACTGCCAATACTAGTCACAATAATGAATATAATAATATTGATGTTAGCGTGTTCTGGCTTTGGAATGCCCATTGTATATAGAGACAATTATCGAGCAATATGAAGCAGAGCGTTACATAATGAAACGATGCGTAATCCAATGAACCAAAACAACTGAGACACAAACCAGCAATGCCCAACTTAAAATGATGCGTAACATTAACCACCATGCGTCGAGAGAAGATGGCCGTGAGTACTGCATAATATGGAGTTTATTATGTTACCAGTAGGATTGCTACTGCTACTGCTACCTCCGTTATTACTACGAATACCATTTTGCGTTGTGTGCATCATGCTCATGCATATTCGGATGCCGTGTATGCGTGAAATATGGAGAAGCCACAGGTTTTTCTGTCGTTTAGTTGACCCTAGCTATCCTTCAGTGTTGATTCCAGCAGATTTCAGTCATCGTGGTGCCGGGTGTAATACACGCATATCTTCAGACAATAAGTAAACAAGAAAGGAATATCGTTTGTATGAACTTTGGAAGAGGAATAAGGTGATTAGTTTGATCAACAGTAAGACAATGAAAACCGTCTTCTCGGCCTGTTTACAATATTTACCCGGTGGTTTGTGGCCTAATAAAAGGAAAATGGAGAATTCTTCAGAGGATACGCTGGTCAACTCTTTGATTCTAAGGTACAGACACATACTGTTCCGGAAATGAGTGCGATTAACACTTGAATCTCATTTGAATAGTTAGGAGCGTGAACAGTTGATAAGTTCATCTAAGAATCACATGGTGATTCATGGGGTTCTAGTGAGAAACTAAGAAAGGAGCGCACTAGTATTGGGATGGTTGGACAGAAGAATACCGGGTACGCATACCTGAAGAGCGGCAATAACCGCGAAATCGGTCGTATGCTTCCGGGAAATTTCGTTCATTCATCCGTATGCGAAATACACTACTGAATGGGATTACCTTTGTATTTAGATACATAGACTTATTTAGATTCTCCGTAATTTGCAGGCCTTTCAGGACACGTTTTTTATCTCTTTTAATCACTACCATCGTAATGGTGCCATTGACTGCAAACAACCAACTTATGGACGTGGAGCCTTGAGCGGTGCCCTGTTTAATTTCGTGACTGCCATGTAATTCCACTTAATTTGCAGAAGTTCTAGTTGCATCAAGTAGTCTAGTTTGACACTGCTAACTTATACTAAGCAGTCTTACAGGTTGACCGTGAAACACAAAACACGGGTGCATCAGTAAAAAAAGATGAAAAGTCTATAATCCAGAAAATCCGGGGAAGCTGGGAATGGATAAGAAACATTTCAGAGCAATCTGGACATTAGAAGCTTAGGACTGTACGGGAAATTTCTCTTCGCATACCTGTGGCCAATTCACTGTTGAAAATTAAAGGCAGACTGCACAGCTGTTTCATTTTTATAAGAATTCACAGGGAATGCATTCCCATCACGTTGGAAGTTGGATGCTAACCTGAGACGAACGATTATCAGCCGATTGTCAAAGCCCATAGGCTGTTCGGGGTGGCTTTCAAAGGATCCAACAAACCACTGGTCTTGCACGACCACTGACCTTTGCTCAAGGGATTGATCCTTGTGATAAATTACTTCTGTACTGGCAGGCTAATTGGTGCAATAAATTTACAGTCGACTAGCAAAGTGAGACTGAATGGTTTACGTCAGTAGCATACGGTTAGTTTGTATGGGCATTGATTTGCCATTGCCCAAAAACCCGATTCGTAAAAATTACATTCTGAGGTAAATAGTATAGTGTGAATGATATAATGTTAATAACAGCGTTGTTGGCAGGTGTAATACGCCAACGTTTCGACTACCATGGGTAGTCTTTCTCAAGTTTTACAATCAAATGACCGAGGGAACGTTCACATTCCAACGGATGTTTAGTCGTCTGTGTTGGTGAATATGTGTACTTTGAACTGTGGATCGGGTGAGAGATTTGTTGTCCTTCTCGTCATGCGACACCGCGGTGATGGGGTCAACCAGCGTGGTGACCTTTGGAATGTTTGTTTATCAAAGATGTTAGAGGTGTCTGTCTCCACAATCTCTGCCCCGTCGTTCCGATTGATGCATGTGTATGTATGGGGGGGGGCTTGTCGCCAGAGCCTCGGCAAACTTACATTCAGTGCAGGTTCGGAATCCATGTTAGAGTATCAGGACCAAATGATGTAAGGAGTGTATCAAAAAATCGATGTGCCATGTATTGGTTTTAATTGTGAATGATATAATGTTAATAAAACATCTACCAACAACGCTGTTATTACCATGTTGAAGTGCTTTTGTTTTCATAATCTATGTTGTGTTCCTCTGCTATGGAATGCAGAGCGATGGCTGAATCACACTCAAGTTTTGATAAGGCCACCTTATCCGAAGGTCTGCACTTTTTCCTCCTTCTGTGTTCTGTTATCCGTGTCATCAGTTGTCTGCTGGTTTGTCCAATGTATTCTGCTGGGCATTTTTTGCAAATGATTTTGTAGATGTAGTTGCCTTAATCTCGCACCGACTTTATCTTTAGCCTTCGATAAATGGCGTTTTAAAGTATTATTCAGCCGGATGAAATTGTGAATTTCAAAGTCACTATGGACCTTTATTATTGCTTCCGAAGTTCACAAGGCAACCCTTTTCGTCGAAAACACCGACCCTTGATGTTTTTCAGCCAAACGATACAGTGCATGTGGAATTTGTGAGCGCGTGTCCGCGAAACGATGTACGCCAGAATGGGACATTCCTTACCGTGGAATACTTCGACGAACAGCGAGGCGAATGGGTTGTGCGATTCACAGATTCTGACTGGGAAACAAAGTGAGTGAATTTTGACTAAGCTGTATGCTTTGCATTCATTTTGACGTGAAAATATTGATATCGAATAGTGTGTAAGGATGCCTTTTTACTTGTTCTCACCTGAGACGAATAACCCTAGGCTGTTCATAAATGTAACTGGCTGCGATACACCAGACGTCATGGGGTAATTCAATCGGATAAGTAAGACAGTCAAAATATCAGCCGTATTTTAATTGTTTTGTTTCTCTGGGTGCGGTGGCCACCTTGCTACGAGGCAGAACATGTGCAATGAATAATCCAGATTAAGTTCAGATTTGACTCACGATAACAGACAGATAGCAACGGACAATCGAGTGTCTGAAAATAGAATTGCGAGCGTTAAAATAAATAAATCAGTCGGAGCACGTACAATCTTACAATCCGCAGAACACAGAGTTGAAAGATGACGTTTATTGATGATATGCGGACAGAGCTCAGAAACCGTCGCTGGCGAAGTTCGGTGATGTGCCAGTCAGGGGAAAACCAGGAAACCAACACAATCAAACAAGTCATTCCTGAGACGGGCCGTCGTCCTGCAACACGTTCTTTGGTTCGGATCTTGTTAACATATTTACATCTGCAAGGTAACGAGAAAGGGAAAAGGCAGCATAAGTTTGTCGGAACGTTTAAGTACCAGCGATAAGCTACACAAGCAATAGTTGAAATCCCTGTTGAGCCCGGAGTAAATCGATTAAACCACGCACTTGGTTATGCTTGATGTTTGACATTCAGCACGGCCCAACAGCTAATTAACTGTGACATTCAACCATTTCAAATCTGCGTTCTAAAAATCACGATACCCCGTATCTTCCCCAGTTTCGCGTCTAATTTACATGTCTACTGATACTGGAAGAAATGAGACTGTTGGTCGGTTATCCTTGCAGTTATACGCGATTTGATGCATGCCTTACATGAGTTAAATCAGCTGTGGCGCGTCTTTCTGATGTCCGATTCACAGTCTCTTTAACGTACTTCGTAAATTTTCACTTTGCTATGGTATCTTCAAAATGATTATTTAAAATCGCATAGATTTCCTTACCCATTCTTCTCGGATGCTATATAAGAAAATATTTTGTGGCTGCTCCTACCCCTTACGTTTGTACACCCAGTACTCCCCTGTCTGGCGGTCCCCGCGCCTGCGCACTGTTGTGTTTGGTTATCACCAGAACCTCCTTTTAATCACTAGGAAGGTGCGTGGATGACTAGTCCATTTGGAAATCAGAAGTTGACTGGAAGAAACTGAAGTAGTTTCTAAAAATTTGCTCTATAACATTCTAGGACGTTACACCTCATTTCACCATACTGAATTTAGTGTCACTAACAGGATTTTATTTCGAAAATTTGAGACATCAGAATAAGCACTTTGCTGTGATTCTTTCTATGGCCATGAAAGAGCCCGTGATGACATTTCATCATTCTGTCCACACAGGTTTTCACATCGGTATGGCGTTAAATGCAGACGTGCTTATTCGCGTGATGATAATGACATCTGAAGTGAATAGAAATGTGATTAACTGCACTGTATCGTGGGAAAATGTTTTTTTACTCTGGTATCTCATACCTCCCTCGGTTAGAAATCGTTGGCTACGTTGTATGTGTTCATGGGGCCTAAATCACTACTATTTGAATGTGAAATGACTATTTGAGTCGCACAGGCCTAAACGGGACGTTATCAGGGTTGGCCCTAGACAGTACATTTAATACGCATTGGATGCTGCAATACCTTTGCTATAGCTCAACCTCCTGAGTTTTTCGAATCCGGACGTGACAGAGGAAATTTTACGCACCGTCCGTGGAGTAATTTGTCAAAATGAGGGCTAGCAGCCTATTCAGGTTGGCAGTGGAGTTTCAAAGAAAGTTTTCTCCTGACTGTGGTGCCACTCTCCCCAGCTGCTCCCAGACTTGGGCGACTCGTCTTAATGCTGACATTCTTCTCAAGCCGTCGAACGTTAGGCACCTACCTCGACTGTGCGCTGGTTTTCAGACATGTGTTGGGTGAACGGGCTCGCTGGCATTCAATTTTGGATACCTCTGTTGGTGTAAATTTATCTAAAGGGCGATCTGGGGCTGCAACAAACTTTCCGCTTCGGGTTCCGAAACTTTTCATGAACACTGGGTCCGACTCTGGCGATGAATTACGTTCAATTTGCAGACGTGCGTGGAGTGAAGATTTCAACCAAGAAGCAACCTAGAATGTCCAGTGTCCAGAGGGGATGATTCGCGAAAAAAAGTGTCACACTGGGGATGTTCCGTTAACGGTATATATGTATTCGTATTTTAGATATGGGTGTTTCACGTCCACGTGACTATTATTTATCCCCGATTCAATTGTCAATTATAGCGAACACAATGCGAGGATTTCCGCATCGTTCCTGCCATAAAGAACGGAACAGCCGTACTGCATTTCCTTGTAGTTTATTGATGACTTTTGTGTTCACGTTGTGACAGTTTCTTTTCAATGTTTTTCACCTGCGTAGATGAACAGTGAACCAAACTTCAATTTCGCTCAATCTTTCGTTATCGGTTAGTTGAAAAAGGTCCAAAATAATCAACGATTTGGCTTTGATTCATCGAATCCATCAAAAATAAACAAACCTACTGAAGGTACGATTAAAAAACTGAAAGGCAATGCAGTCTCTGTCCAAGAAAATAAGGTTATTGAGCCAGAAAGCTCAACCAGAAAGCAAACGCATCTCCCTAAACTTCTGTTTGTGATGTTCATTTGGTGAAAGTAAACAGAGTGCTATCATCTCAATAATCACTTGTCTATCCATGAAACAGTGGAGCATGATTCGATTTATAGCTGTACAATTCATGAAACAGAACCAGCTTGATTGCTCTTCTTTGCTTCTCGAAAGCTTACTTCCCCTGGACTTTCATACTTTCTCGGGGTAAGTTGGTATAATCTATCCGGCATTTAAGCCATCATTTTCCGAGCTGAGCCCGTTTAAGTCTGCAGGTAGAAAATCAATAGACAGTTTGATGTGCGGTATACACGTATGAAGACAAATTAGACGGTACTACGTGGTCACGGATGTTTTATCTAGACGTCCTCAAATTTATGGCTGGGTCTGCTAGTATCTGTCTTTGTAGTCCTCCTCCTATTTTGCTTGCCAGTCTTTGTGTGTCGGGTCTCACGAAACCAGACAAAAATGACACATCTAGTGACTGATATACCAAACGGGCTGAGATAATTTTGTGTGATATACAATCCAAAGACAGTGTGTATGAGAGAGAGAAAGACAGAATAGGTGCGCGCATGAGTGGCGTGATTTTTGCAGTGAAACAGTGAGCAAGAAAATTTTGCAGACCGCGAGGCAGGCGTATACAGTATCTGGATAATGTTGAAGCCGACTCAGCCTGTTTAGGTACTGTTCGTAGTCTGATGTCGAAAAACACCAGGAAGCAGTTTGTTGAATCAGGCATTTTACAGTTATTAATTTTGCTAGCTATATGCTAATGCTATTTACAGTGTCCTGTCTATGCGATTACAATTTTTATTCAGAATATCAAATTGTTTCACGTTAGCATTTTCGCAATTTCTCGGAATCATGACGGAAAATCAGGCCAATATGAGAGAAAAGAGGAGGAAATTCAGTACTTTTATGTAAGGTCTTCTGCTTTCCTATATTTTACATCTAAATCATTAGTTATCCATCATAGGCTATTGTTCGTCCATGGGATTTTTATTGCCCAGTTGTCAAAAAAGACAATAGGCGGTCCACCTAACGGTCCGTACGTGGAGCCTTTGACTCAAGGGTATAACATGCATGCCAGTAGGATTACTTAGAGATACCGTAATCTACTTTAAACCAGTGGTTCACCTACCGGCTCACTCTCTCTACGGATAAGTCACGAATGCCTAGAACACCCTTCATTGAAGTATGGTGATGTGTTTGATCCTCTGAGTTTTGTACGCTGCTGATGTTCGATTCGAAACCAGGGTTTGGCCAATTTTCCTACCAAACAGTAAACTGATCGTCGAGTTTTGACATGTGGCTTTACGAAAGACTACTAACAAATCATTCTGAAAAACATGCATAAGATGATAGCACGCCAAAACTGTCGGGCTGTTTCACTAGACTTCACAGTCTATTGTGAGCCGCGTTCATTTATATATAAGAAGTGTTTCATTCTATTCAGGCTATGGGTGATGAATTTCAAATTACTACCATTAAAGGCTAGTTGGAGGATACCGAATAACCGGAACGCCTGTACGGTTATCTCTATCACAATACTAACACTGCCTTACGTATGCCAAGAAAAT
This sequence comes from Fasciolopsis buskii, assembly GCA_008360955.1. Classification (NCBI taxonomy): domain Eukaryota; kingdom Metazoa; phylum Platyhelminthes; class Trematoda; order Plagiorchiida; family Fasciolidae; genus Fasciolopsis; species Fasciolopsis buskii. Next base: position 38,515 of record LUCM01003757.1, read on the forward strand.
CAATGAATTGGCAGAGGAAACTCTTCGGATCTTATGGCTTTACTACTAATCTTTGCTTTAATGCGATTATTTAGCGGATATTGGGTCAGCGAAAATATTGCAAAACGGGAACTGTGAAGATCAGCCCTTACACAGACTAAAATTCTAAGCACGTTCGCAGAATTTGCCAAATGTGTGCTTTTGTCACTTATTGAACCAAAAACCAGGGTCCCTTGAAGTTAGTAAGACTCGTTCGACTCGTAAACGACAGGACACGCATGTTTTTTCGTCACACATGTGGTTTAATTGTTGGGTGACTGGTTGCCCAGAGTGAAAACGTAATTACTCACGAACTGTCAGTTGTGATCATCCTCTGTTGGAAATGCAGATCGGGGATGAATCCAGAAGAACGACGGTAAAAAGACGGCTAACCGATGGTATCAATCAATCGATGGACTAGTAAAGCCGCCGGAAGAGAACTTGATGGAGCTATTTGTCATTTAAACCAATGACATCCTGGAACCGACTGAGCCAATTGCTTATTTCTATTCATTCTGTATGAATAGTTTCCTTTCGCTTTGAAAAATCCGCTAAACTCGAAATGAAGTATGCCTCACCGTTCCAGTTTGGTTGGTGTGCAGTAGTTTCTGACTATTGCAAACTGTCCGATAGAGATAATTTATTATCCGTTGACTGTCTCTTGTTGGCCTCAACCTAGGGTGTAAATCAAGTGCACCTGTCTGTCAGACTCATGCAGCATACGATCATGCCGTTTCTGAGTTATTAAACCCGGTCGTGTGACTTGATGGCCTGGTCTGAGTTATTTGAACGGTTGACTTCGGGAGAGAACCAACCACTAAATACCATAAGTTAGAGTCGAAATATAAACGTGAGATTAAAGTGAATGGAAAAAGCAAATTAGCGGTCATAAATTTACACCAGAAGCGCTAGAGAATCATTGCCTGTACTTGACGCTAATTTCCTAACGGGTTTGGTGCAAGTTGGTATTCTTTTATGGGCTTTAATCAGTTACTTCGGTCTTATTTATTTATTATTTGACCCCTTGAGAGGGTCACTAGTGGCTTGGGATTCGTCTGTTTATTTGCTCCTTTTCCTTTGGTGCATACTAAGGCAAGTGGATTTGACTTCTGACGGGGTTTGTTTAAGCGGTCAGCTTTTCACGTCCTTTTTCTGAAAACTAATGAATTGTATCGGATCTGCACTAAAATAAAATCCTACTTAGTCGTTTTGCGATACGGGAAGGATGGTCAACCCAGACAGGGAATCTATGAATGACAAGTTTTCAAATGAGTCCATTAAGAAACATTATTGGTGATTGAGGAAATCATTAGGATTATACATTACGGATCAACCCTGCATTCGACCGTCACACAGTGATGGTGCCATCTTGACTAGTGATGAAAAGCTTGCGATTTATACCCTAAGCTTAGTACCACACGAAAACTAAGAATCTGAGCCACAACAAACACAAATTTGTGTGACCGTTAAAGCTAAGCTCCATTAATTTACATCTTGGTTGTCTTGTGAGCAGTTTGAAGAACCTGTTTCTACTGGATCAGTTAAAAGCAAACGTATGTTGCCAAGCGGAAACCGTCTCGTCCTGGGAGCTTAGCAGTTTGGCAGTCCGATTTTCGGATGAAAATGGAAGTGACATGTTTCTTCAGGAGAAAATGTTGATCGAAAGAATAAAGCGCATAATTGGACTTCTCAGGCAAGAAAATGTGAAAGTGCTGCTATTCTGCTCGAGTTTCTCCGACCGCTTCGGTATAATATGATTAGTAAACTAAGATGGCTTCTTTCTATGGCTATTCAGAATGGTGGGCTACGTAAATCTTGAAGTGGTATTTATTTTCAGCAATGTTTTATTCCACCGGCAATCATGTAAACCAATATAATCTGCTGAGAATATTGCGCTATTTTTTATAGTTCCAAACACTTAATTGGCAATTTTTATGTTCTACTTTATTCAAGTGGGAAATATTCACGAAATTCTTTTGGGGCTAGAAGTCATGTTACTGTACACGAAAATTGATTCTTTCTTCCATGTTATAAGCGGCAGTAAGCTGTTTCTACTTAACCATCTTTGGGGATACTAAACTGCTGCCAATGGCTACTAAACGATCGAATAGATTGAGGCACAGACTGAGTTTGATCGGTTGTGACTGAAAAACACCCACACCAGCATGTAATTCTGCGCCTAGTTGTCAGTGGTCCGACTATTCTCGACGTTTGACACCATATTTGAATGGCTCTAATGTACTGGAATCTAAGCATTGAGGAATAATAATCTAGTCAACATCACTCTAACCAAGAGGGACTCAGTGAGACTTTGGACGACCAAGAAAACCCTTCCATTAGTCTTACTTTCAAAAGGGATGGTTCGGCTGAAAAAGCCTGTAGAGTATGGCGTGCTGTATTTAAAGACATTCAAAGCAGCTACAACCAGCTCCCAATCACACCTGTCACCATATGCGAGGACAATCATGAACCACCTTTTTTGAACTCTTCGATGATTGTCTGCTAGTTCAAGTCCACCAGTGTGTGAGTTGAAAGGCGAGGCATTTATCTAAACGTATCAAGAAGCAACAACCACTTTTGCTTCAAGAAGGGGAAAATTGGACTTTTTCCAGTTCGGTCAGGGCCTCTGACAAGACTGCAGAATGCAGTTCTTGTTCTTCACAGAGTACGGCGTCGCGAACCAAAAGCAGTGAGATCAGCAATGTTAGAGGTCAGTGAAGTAATCACTACACGTGTACTCAATCCTAGTCAAAGACTGGAGACGTCTTTCGCGACCGCCCCAATGAATGTTATGCGATAAAACTCACCACACCTCTCCCTTCTTCTCTATATCGACCAGCTGAATGGCCACCCAACCGACCGAATAATAAGCCGCCTAAATATGCGCTAGCTGTTCTTCTACTCTCTGTGTTATGTAAATGTAATAGCTTAGGCGTTTTGATTTAATTAAAAGTGCCTTAAAGACGAGTACGGTTGTTGTTGCTGGGTTGAGGAGACTCCGTAACACGTGAGAAACTATAGCATGAGCAAATGGAACTCTCGACCACTTCTGAGGCGTCTACGCAATCGTTTGCTAAAGCCGTTCTAACACGGTTCTGTTGAGTTGATCAGTTAATGCAACTCGGTATAACCTAATCAATCTTTATTCGACTGACTGGTGCGCAGTTGGACTATATTTTTACGTAGTGTTTTATAACAAATAATTTCAGTCTTTTTAATGCAGGTGACCTGCCGTCCCGAGTAAAAGCTTTTTATTGCTTGAACTATAAATTTCTTAGATATCAGAGTTTAAAATTAGTCGGTGGGAGTGAGAGCTGTGTAGATCAAATTCATGCAGCGTGCGTTGGGAGCACTAGAACAAAAAGGTATTTTCTGACCTGTTGTCGAAATGCCTGATGCTTATTTCATTCGCCAACTAAGAGTTTGTCCATGTGCTCACTGTCATCTTCCATTATGTTTAGGCCGTACTCGGCCCGTCTCCGCAATCTTTCTGTCAGGCTTCATTAACAATCATCTCCATTTTGCGGAATGCAACTTCACTTCATCTAAACTAAAGAGTGGCAAATGAATCGTAATGTTCAGTCCCAAGTCAAGGTTGAGCAAACTGCGGCAACGTGGCCATGGTTGCATCATCGGATAAGTTGAATTAGAAAGTTGTGTGAGAAAACTGCTCGAAAGTGACAACGATTATAACAGCCCGTCACCGCGCAATCCATTGTTTCTGATGAACACTGAGCGTAATCCTACGACTCCTTTGGCTGAATAATCCTCCTGGTTGTAGTATGAACACAAGCCAGGAGAAAAATTACCTCCGAAAATTCAAAACTCGCCGTTGCAAATTGGAAGACACGAGACCCATGGCATGGGGATAACTGAAACAATTTTAACGATATATATATATATATATCACATTTGACAACGAGTCCTAGTTTGGATCAAAAAGTCACAAAAAACGTTATAATTCAGTGTGCGCCTTCTAACCTCTAATATATATACATTTATATATGGATCACTTATTCAAATACTACTTACACTTACTGTCTATTATAGCAGCATCACACTATCGTTCCCGAGGTTAGTTTGGCTGGACAGTCAACGGATTTTCAACGAATCACAATTGTAGTTCTCCTGTGGACTCTCAACGAAGAAATTCCATTTAGACATTTGATTAGATTCAATTGACATATTAATTTGGAGTGTCGCCCAGGGCTATCCGTTGCCTGTCAGCAGAGTAGCTAAAATGCCTGCATCAATCAGTCCGGTGCATATGGGTCTTTGCTTACTAGGTAAGTGATGATGCACTGACCGTAGAGAAAACTCAAAGCCAAACTAGTGTGACCGATTAGGGTGAACCGCGTGACAGCTCTGAGCCCTTTTCCTGGGTCCGTCAACGGCCGACTGGCCGAGAATGAATATTCAATTGATGCTAATGTTACCATAGCTTGGTCACCGTGGATGGTATTCCGTGGAACGCTGAGGCGGACGTTTAGCTTTGCGTAATTTTTGCACCTGAGTGAGTTTAAAATTACTGAAGGCTGTCTCACCTGGTTTCCTGCTTACTTGCATACGGATCACCAAATGAGTGTAGGAGATGCGCTGAAGGTCAGTGACCAAAAATTTTGATTTCCTGGGCACTAACTAACTGCCTCGGTGTTTTTTGTCAAAGTATCCTCACAACTAAGGTTGCAAAAAAGGCCTTTTTCTGGTCCTTTGGTTAACAGCTGTACGAGGTCAGTTGTTATTTTTAACAAACTTCTCTCGAAAACCATTTCCAGCAATTTTTGTGGAACGGAATTCAGCCTCACGTCCAGTAGCTCTTTAGTACGTGTCCCGGCTTTGAATACCAGGCACTGAAATGAGTGTCACTTGTAAGACAGTAGCAAAAAAGAGAAAAAGTCGATGCTACTCACTCCAGGCCTCCCCCTCGTAGATTTTCTAAGAAGGAGAAACTTATGCTCCAGTAGTTAACGGTGAATCAATAATGTTAATTGTGTTGTATTCGTGATCCATTATTGAGATTAGACGAAAGTGTCTGCCATGCGTCATCAGTGCTCAACTCATCTCTAAGAAACCACAGAAGAATTGTACAGTCGTGTTACCAAGTTTGTAATTTAGTACCGACTGTAATGGTAGAGTTTGCATTGCTTACTTTAATTTGCCGTTTTCTATTCTATCCATGGAAACAATATCAACGTATGATAAATAACTTACTCGAGGAACAGAGACATCTGGCCGGCAAATGTTTATTCCGTATCTACTCGCGGCATGCTCAGATTAGTAAGTTGACAAAAAGCTCCGTTATGGTAAAACCTTCCAGCAAGTTGCGAGAAGTTTACGTACTAAGCCTACTTCAGATAATAGCCTTGCTAACTTGACAGATGTCGAACTGCCCCTGATGGAAACACGATGATGTTGAAATGTGGTTCAATACCTTAATGAGTAAAATGATACACCTAACATTATTACTGGATATTGACCCAGGATCTAAACATATGATAAAACAAGTATCGTTAGTACATTTCTTGTTTATTTAAGAAAAATGGAGAGATGACCACCCATGGAAGGATTAAACTTCAGGATATTCAAATGTAGACACTGTTTGATTCCCGCCATTCTTAAAACCCTTGTGCTATTGCATTTTATGATACTTGTATTACTTGTAGCGTGATATAATTCCTTAATTTGCCTCTTGCTGAATTCGCTTTATTGACATCTTCCTCCAGGTTTATTTGGAAACGTGGCGGTCCGATTCACACCCTGCTCGGACAGAGTACAGCTGTCATTGAATGGCAAATAACTTCACCGGATGGAATGTGCCTTCCCGGTCTTCATCGTATTCAGCATTTTGGAGCTGCAAAACCACCTTTCTCTTCAAAACTGCGACAGTTCCAAGGATGCACAAAAGAATTTCTGGTCACCTGTGGGAGGTGACTACAAGATTTTTGGGGAGGAACCAAACACCGACTACTGTGTTCGAACCTTCATTGATTCTTGCAAATGATTTTTAATATTAGCTTTAGTCGGGATGAACATTGAGAAGAATGACAAAAAGCTCTTGGTCATTCGGAATTAACGGAACACAGATATGTGCTGCTAGGATTTCGACTTTCGAAGCTTCTGTTTGTCACCACCCGCCGAGCTTTAATTCCTTCATTTTTAAAATTTATATTTGAAGTCACATCCAAAGATTTTGTTCCTATGGCATGCTTAATTTTCGCGGAAAATTTGTTCTTTGTCGGAAATAAATTGCTTTTCTGGATTATGGCCAAAAATTTTTATATCCAGAAGGGCTATTCACATTCCGCAGGAAGTTATTTACCCGCACCTAGTACTCGATGGTCAAGCAAATACGGCATTTATCTGCTAGGTTGATGTGAAAACCTTGGGCCCCTTTAATTCCCAGAAGTCTGTAAATTACAAACACTAGTTAGCCAGGATCGGATTGTCAGTCCAGCTTTCACAGTTCATTAACGGGCCAAAATTTTCCAAACAACACACGAGATACTATCAACATTGCACTCGACAAAAATGCCGCGGAAGCACTGCACAGCTATTTTATTCTTGTCAGAAATCCCTTGTTTTACATATCCACAGTCGTGAACTTGAGATGAACGGCTAAATCACAAACCTCGACCATTACGCCAGCTGAGCAGGTTTTCAAGGGTTCATCTAAAAATCAATAAAACATGACACAACCATTTTACTTTTCGTTGAATTGCGCTGTTCATACACCTTTACTTACTAGATGGTCGACCTCTAATTGATGGACGGCTTACTGTACCATACAAAGGTATTACGAACAGTCTTGCAGAGGTTTGCCTCGTCCCAGACACATGACTTCATTGAAAGAAGGTGATTATGCAGAGCTGGTGGTTCATCACAAGTATCGAGCCGCTGTACGGTCATTCCATGACCTGTTATTGATGGGTTAAAAGTTGGTGCCGCCCCGCGAAACACTTGAAAACTATAGTAAGCTTTCTACCACCAAGAACTGAATCTTATCGCGGACAATTGTAGATCGTATAGCTAGCAGAACGTTGAAAATCAGAGGAAAGGGATCCGCACTGAGCATGGTGTTTTGCTATACAGATGAGTGCCATCCTTTTTCATCTTACTGCTATGTAATTTTAACGGTTTGAACCTTGCCTCGGAGTGGACGGATTTGTGTTGCAGAACAACCATATATGGGATGCTCATGAGAATTTCGACTCGTTTATAAATATCTAAATATATTGACAAGTTTTTATTTAAGCAAAAAGCTATTTAAGTCGCAACTCGCCAGCCTATCCTCGAGGATGTGCTTGAAGCGTGAATCTTGGGGGCAAAGAGAGGGGGTTCTACTTCGTGGTGAGAATGTGGCTATTAACCTTCGGTGTGAAATTATTCGATGTTCTCTGAACTCCTTAGTCGGCCAATCTCTCAGTATCCTCATTTTCAATTAGTTTCAGATCGCACAACCACCAATTCTGCAAGAATTCGCTCTGTTGTTAATTGTTGCCTCGCAGAACCGGATATTAGGTTAGGAAAAATGAAAGGATCACAAGGCCGAAGGAATACAGAAAATCGAAATAATTTCTACTGCAGGAAAAGCCTTGGCTCATGTGGCCTAAAGTCTCCCAACATCATCGTGAGGGATTTTGTGGATCCCAAGCCGGTAACCCAACTGCCTATAAGGAGTAGACCAACGGTTAGGGTTTTTATATCTTTCTGCCATTTCATTAGGTGCCTACCTTGGTCAGTCTTTTAATCATATCCTGCCTCGAATAATGGTTTGAACCAAGAGATTCCACCTGGGAGTGCACTTAATGCATGCCCCAATAACTATGATATAAACAAAACCTCTTCGAATGACGGACTCTTGAAACCTAATATCCTAGACCCAACTTCAGGACTGTTACTGTAGTCACCTCACCATATTATACCAATACTCACATGAAGCATCCGATTCTATCATCGTATGTGTTGTACTGAATAGTGACTTTGACTTTTCTTTTGCCATTTTTGGTCCGTGTTGCCTCATCAGTCACTTTTTGGGGTGTAGGTATACGGCTGCAAAATCATATGCCACGCACGGCATTATTCAGATATTGCTCTTCAATTATCATGGACAATTGGGTCAATTATAATCGAAACGAAAACACCAATCCCTGGGTGATATCCTCGAAAAAATTCATTGGAATGTTGATTGGGATTCCGTCCTCTTCAATTCCGACTCATCGATACTGGCTGACAGGCTCACTTAGCTGAATCATTCAGCAGTGGTCCCCACCGAACTTTTGCTGATTGGTACTTTCTTACAGTTGGCCTAAAGTTCACTCATATTTGATTCCTGACATCTGACCATTTTTTTCGCTACCGCCTACTGCCGTTCTTTCTCTATCGTGGGCTGATAGAGCTTACAGTTATCAGCACTATGCCTCCTACCACTTCATTTCGGAACTGTTAAAATTGTTTGGATTTATGTCAAAAAATTAAGTGACAACATGTATCCACTTCACACAATCTAAAGAGAGCACATTTGCCCCTAGATTGCAGCGAAGTGCGCAGGCAATTAGTGCATCTAGCAATGTGTACGCACAAACATGCCCGTGCAAGATGGGTCGTGGTTCTGACCTCAGATATTGGGATGTCAATAGTCCGGCTAAATTACATTTCTGAACTGTTTTGACGTATTTTAGAAATAATGTGAGACGTCATACATGTACTTTTGTGTATGGTGGATACACGCTCCTTAGTTTCATTTTAACCCCCAAGTGATAATCCGGATGCTCTAACAGCAGTTGGATAAATTATAGTCCTAAAGTCAAACGTATCCGACAAGAAAGCAATCGTGAAAACTGCTTCATAAAACAATTGATATCCAATTTCTTTAGCAACTAATTCATATTCAACCGTGCTTTTGAAACTTAAGGAAGAACGTGAAATTTCCATAACTCAATCAGGAGCGTTGCTATCCTGGACGGAAGCTTGTCGCATTCAGGTGAAAAATAAATGAAAACGTCCCGGGCTTTAAACTCTCCCAGCTTTTAAACCAGTTGAAATTCGGCCAGTCATGGAACCACGGTGATTAATTCTTACGGAGTTTTTAGAATTCTGTTTGGCGGAAAATTGCTATAGATAGGAAAACTGATTGAAATTTCATTGATCACAGCCAGGCAGTAAAGTCGAACAAGAATCCACAGTTCTAAGAAACAAATGCAGCTTTCCTATGCAGTGAATTGGTACTGACCAGCTAAAACAGAAACTTTATAAATCCAAAATTTGGAAGTAGTTGATTTATTTCTAGGCACTTGTTCCACATCACACTTAGTACCAACTGAGTTACGTGATCTCACCCAACAGCTCCGGATGGCATAGGCAGATATTGAATAAACGTATGGTACCTGCGGACCAACCAAACGTTCTCAAGCGACATTTAATGGTAACTTTTCGTGACTGCCAGACAGTGGTTAATGTTGGTTAAGAATTGGCAACCTATGCAATACGAAGTGTATACCTCCTTAAGCAGAGCCAAAAGATGATAGGTATTGCCAGCAGAGACAAGACATTTCTTAGCAATTCGTGGACGGCAAATGGCAGGTAGTTTGAAGGCAATTCAACCAAAGGGTTGTCTACAGTTGCGTAAAGACACCAAGATAAACTAGTCAACCATTACAAACTGTTCTTTAACTCTAATGAGAGGCAGAAAATGACTCAGAAGTGATGGCTATGAAGACCGGTGCTCACCATTCGCAGGGGGACTGATGAGACAACAAATTGTCGTGATCACTAGTCGACTGGTATGCCCCGGGAACCAATTACTGATTGGATACAGACCCACTCAAATGTGCGGTTTTACAACCAATTGATTTCACATTGGATCAGTGAGCATAGATGTAGTCAACTGACTGAGACCTCTGATTCAGCTGTTGCGATGCAATGGCAGTTTAATCAGCAGTACGCCTGAATCTCATTAGTTATTGGTGTTTGCGCGATGAGGAACTGGGATAGACGAATCACAATCAATACATGCCGTGGATACAACCCGGTCATGCCAGACAAAAGGGGAGTAAAGAAGGCAAGACCAGATGGAGGCCGCGTTGTCACACTAGGTACTAGCTGCTTATGGACACTGAGGAGATTGGAAGACAAAAGTGAGGATATGCAAAGGGAGACTGGCATATCAAGAATTGCCCTAACTGGTCAGGATGATCAGTATAGGTGAATAATTTCTGAAGAGCACGAAAATGACCATTTGGGAAATCCTGGTAAGGAGCTCACTAATATCACACGGTTTCGCTGTTTGGTGTTACTAGATGTGAGGAAAAAGTCTACTTTGCAATTGTATAAAAGAGTCACATTTTGAACGCTAGTTTTTATGCCAACTGAAAGGCCTACGTTCCTGATAAACCAAAAGTTAGGCTTTCCCTAACGAACGGAAATGGCTTAGAGTGTCTCGCAAGATGCAACAATCGATTTCGGTTTCTTACGTAGCAGCTGAATAAGATCAGGAAATCAGAGGGTCTACACTGAATATATCACTGCATTTTATTTTGCATATTTTTTGAGTTATGTGATATCCATGCTTGATTTTTGTTGAGCGTTGGCTCATTTATTGGTTCATTGGATAACTTATACGCTTCTATGATATCGAGATAACGAGTCGCACAACAATCACACTTTGTATCCTCACGATGCGACTGATCACTGAGGTGAATAAGCAACAGAAGTCGACGTGAATGGGCCGGTTATTCATCAGCACAACAGAGTTGTTTACCTAGTAGCTAGGTGCACATTTTGCATTTAGCTGTCACCGTCCTGAACTAAATTTAAACGTTCGCTATTCGCAAAAGAGCCACAAATCAGAAATCCCCATTGTCTCAAGTAACAGCTGCTTACAAGTACAGATAACATGTGCCCAATAACCTAAGAATCTGAGGTACTGCGAAGTTACGTAAAGTCTTAGTGCATCATGCAAATCTGTTTCGATATTTGAGTCAGTGATCTGAGACAGAGTGGATCACCCCAATGTGATCATTCGATAGGGGCTTGTAAATCTCCAGTGAACTGCATCTTATTGTCGGTAACATACATTCCTCCTAGCTAAATCAAGAGCGAACAAATAAAGCAAATGTGCAGTAAAGACTATGATTAAAAAATTCGGTGCGGCCTGTTTCTGTAGATGATACTTATCGACAGAACAGACCGGTGACAAATTCGGCCTCAACATTTGAATGTGGATGGATAAGCCCTTTGTTGAATAAAAATAGTAAGTAACGATCTATAGTCAGTACATAATATGATACAGCGCCCATGATGAAGTCTGTGATC
>LUCM01003758.1:0-25506 GCA_008360955.1 Fasciolopsis buskii
GGAGTGCACGAGACATCGACCAATTGACTCCGGTGTCTTCTTCTTTTTCAACGCACCTTTCATCTCTACAACCAAGCTGAATTTATGAACGCAAAATTGCTCGAAAGCAAACCTCATGTATTCGTATTCGATCGCACAATACCAGTCCATTGTCGCCGCTCTCCTTGCTTAATCGGTCTGTGCTTTTCAAAGTTTTTGAAGTTGTTAGTACTGCCTTTTTGTTATATTTCCGTCTGGTGTTTTGCTCATTCTCCATTCCGTAATCGCATCCATATCGATACTCATCTCCACCCTATAACTCTCTTGTTTATCGAGTACCCCGGCCTACGGGCAGCGACAGTCATTGCCCTCCAGCCAGTATTTTGCGCCGCGAGCGACCTTTGTTGCATTCAAAAAGATGACTTCGCAGTGCCAGGGACTGGAAGCGCAACCACCAGAAAAGATTTTGCACCAGATTGCCTAGCTTTGAATTAAAGCCCCCTGAGCGTCGGAAAAAAAAAACCCCACCCCAATTGCTGTTTATGTTCCCTGTGAGCGAAACCACATTGGCGATTGTAGCGTTTGGTTTTCCGTTTCCATTTTCTTCATTGTACCTTTCCTGCCTAATGTTGATTTTTATTCTTGCGCATGACTCTTCGCATGTCGAGGACTATACAAAACAAACAAACCTTCTTAATCACTAGAGGTCGCTTTACGCCCTTGCACTTGGCGATTCAATTTGCCCATATTTCCTGTGCCGATCCTCCATTGTGAAAAAATTGATCTATGCCTTGCCATGCATCGTCGCACAAATCCGAAATGTACATGTATTCATATTAATCTTATCTTATAGCAAACGTCTGGATTACGATCCCTCCAGTCGGACTTCGCAAGCACTTATCTTGGATCAATACAAATTTTTTTATTACTCTGCGCGAGGAAGAGGTGACTGATTAATACTTAGTGACCAATCACTCCATTAGCTGTAGTAGGTGAGCGGCTCACACCCTGAAGTACTTTGTATTTCCTACTTGTGTCATTCTGTTGACAATGTCCTCAAATAGGAAGGCTGAGGGTGCTACAAAAAACAGTGACAGTTGGGGAAGCGACTATTACTAAAATGCTCCCTTGGTTAAAAGAATCTCACTCATAGCAAACCGCAGTACGTGCCTCCAGTCTGCTCTAGCTTCAGGCAGGACAAGAGAGTGACGGATGGGACGATCAGTGCGCCGCGTCACTGAAGACTGTGACTCGGCTTTATTTTTAAGCCACACGTTTATATGTTGCATTCAATTTTGGCACTGGCTTTCTCTTCCTTCGTCCCAAAAGTACTCGGACAACCCTAAGGCGGACTAAAAAGACAGACGATTTGTTGATTGGCATCTGAATATAAACTGAGCGTTCACAATGCAATCTGACTATTCGAAAACAGCTGATGACCGTCATTTTTCATCAACTTTTGCTCTGGTCTGCGAAATTTGGCAGCAGGCCGGTTATCCTAGCAACAGTTCTCCACACGAGTCCACCTTCATCTGTGGACCAAGCTGAAATTCAAGAAATCGAAGTTGCTCAAAACAAACCTAATGGATTAATTGCACGATTACACAATTCCCATCCCGTATCGCCCCTTTCCTTGAACAACGGACTAAGCTTCTAGATTTTTCGCGTTTCATACTGCCTCATAAGTTATCCCGTCTGGTTTTGACTCATCTCCATCCCGTCATCACATCCATTTTGATCCTCATCTTTACCATGTAACTCTCTTGATTTTCGAGTATCTCGGCTAACTGGCGGCGACAGCCATTGCCTTCCAGCCATATTTTGCGCCCGCGATAAGCAACTTTGATGCATTCAAACATAGTATTACTCGCAATGCAGGACTAGAAATGAGCCACAGAAAAATCTTGGCGAATCAATATCTAGCTTTGATTAAAATCTCGAGACCTCGGGTCCAGGAAATCACATTGTTTGTTATAATCTCGTGAGCGAAACCGCATTGCATTGCTTGTCTGGTTTCTGTTTATCCGTGTTTGCACTGTGCTAAAATTGCACAATTTTGATCTTGCCTTGCGCATGACTCTCGCAAATCGAGAAACATACATTAATTTTATTATTATTATTATTGCATGGAACGCTGCGAGCCACAAAATTCAGATCCTTTATGGCTTCGATGCCAAAGAGTAGACTGGATGATCTTCAATAACGTTACTGCAAGTGACAATTGCGTGTTTGCAGCTTGTGTTAAAACGCCATCTCCATGCGTCCTTTGAATTACGAAGTTCATTATTACTTTCCCAGCAACAAAGAAATTTGCAACATCCAACATCTATTTTGTTAGATATTCGTTATTGAGCAAACGTCCCCAAAGTCCAGAATTTTATCATCATAATCTGTTGCAAGTTAAAAATATTAAGTAGAGTAGTTACGGCATTCTTCGTTCATTGGCATCACCAATACTCATTTAAGGACAAAGTGTATAAAACTATGTTGCAGTTTTGAAATCACGTCGATGGCAACATTTTGTTCATCGTGAAAAGGGAAATATGTCCCATTACTTACGTCACCATACGAAAAGGCAAAACCAGCGGCTAAATGGTGCACTCCTGATTTCTTACTCTTATTCAGCGTACTTCCTTTATACGGATGAACTGCCGCAGTGCAGTCTTAGAAATTCCGACCGACTTCCCTGAGAATTCGCATCGCTTTCAAATGAGTCAGTGATTGCCTCATTATCGGTCTCCTTATCAAAATTGTTCTATTCACCTTTTTCTTTTTTGTTTACATTTTTTATAATTGAAAACTTGGTCTGCATCCTAAATGCTTTCTTTATAGCACTTTATCAAAATCTCCCTGTCCATCCAAGACACCTCGGACCTCATATCTTTCCCGTCAGTGTAAAGTCCTAGGTGCCTTTTTAAAGGTTCCCTATCACAGTTTCCCTCCTTTTCGCAAAAACGTATACAACGAAACATCCTCGTCTATCCCGTCCCTAGTTTCAAGCTCAGCTCCAAAATTAGCTCACACAACATGCATATAAGCAGTTTCACGTGGGATACACCCAGCCTCTCTTCCGTCGTTCCACATTATCCCTTCGCTTACCAAACAAGCCTCGGTTCTCTGGGTCTTGTTGCTCTGACTATGGGTATTGGGATGCCCGTGCACATCTCCGTCTCTCCTATTCGTCAACCAAACTCCAACATGGTAGCCCAAACGGTGTGATGTCCAAATTTGGTCGTCATCTTCGACCATTCGCTGGCACTATCATCTTCATTGCTTACCCTGCCTCATTGCGCCTCTAGACACGGATGAATTTTGCGGGCGTTATCAATTCTACTTTGACGAACCCAAACAAATCCGACCGTATATTATACATTCAGCACGAAATTGCCTGTAAATTTCTTGTTACTTGCTTTTGCTTTTTTTCTGGCCACAAGATATGCATTCTTCCATATTCAACTTGCGGTTACCTCTATCAGCCAGGAACCTCTCCACATCAAGATAACCAACCAAGGGGTTGAGTATCTATCCCGTCCACTGTATGCGAATGTCTGCTTAAGAGCCAGCAAAACGGCGTTAGTGAGAAGCTCCTGTCAAACTAAAACCCTCGCAAGACGTGTCTTGGAGTATTACACAAGCTCGACGGCAGTAAGCCATTTTGTCCCGGGTCTGTTAGTCCTTCTTTGAGTCTGGTTTTAAGGGCACCCAGATGAAACGAATCTAACAGAAGTGGCGGAATGCACCCCGTAACACTTGAACAGGGTCAGAGTGGTTACAGTTTCAAACTGTGCCGGAGGCTTGGTGCTAATTTTAGGGGGTACAATTGCTCTCTCCTTGTCTAACCGAGGTTTACAAGAGAAATTAGTCTATTGGTCCCAGATAGACGTCTATTTCCTCTCTAAAATAGGTTTACTAGCTGCTAAGATTTTGTCTTTTAGTGCGTTCCGTAAGGTTACCACAGTATGGGTAAAAAACTGGCCCTCAGGAATGTCCCAGACCTCTGTTTGAAATCTTTTCTTTAGTGTCACTTCAATGACGAGGAACAGCGGTGGTCGAAATATTTCTCTACTTTGCCTGATGTGAAGAGATGATACCCTGGAGCTAGATCACCCCAGGTTCTTCTAAGGTTAACGGATAACAGATTGATATTTAAGATTCACGAGAGGTGGCACGAGTGAGTGATTCTCTAAAGGATTTTAGTGGAGGTCACATGATACCCCTGTAGTAACCCCCGATCTCTACGCGCGCGCGCGTAGATTTTATATTGGGGGCAATAAATTGTCCAGGGATCATGGGGAGGTTGTCAATTGCCGTGCCTCTGAAAGGCCCGTGGATCTGGCCTAGCACGCCGAGCGTCATCCTCCTGGAAACCTGGTGGTGATGGATGAAATAAGTGTTGTTCGCCAACCAGAAAATTAATACTCTGTGACGATCGGTCGTGGCCAAGATTGCAGCTCCCTTGATGGAACATCTGTAATGGCCAGCTATGCCAAGGGCCATGCCGGTGCATTTGTCGTCATTAGCGGGAAGGCTCCAGTCTTCAAATCATCTACAATCATTTTGAATGGCTAATTGGAAAAGCCCGAGATTGGGGCCTTAGACGGTCTCATCCTCCGCATTCATAGAAATGCTGACGAAAAGAGCTTGAGGGAGGCCAGTGAAGCAAAACAAAAAGTAGGGGGCTCGGAACCAAGCCTTGTGGTAACCCCGTAGTGACTGACGCCTGTCATGAGGAGGCGTTGCCTACCTTCACCGTAGAGGTTTGATCGGTTAGAAGGCCGATTAGGATTTCTAGCATGGGGCCACAAATATCAAGGTTTTGAGGCCTTTGGAGAAATGGAATGTGGAGTACCCTATCAGAGGCTTCGAAGAAGTCGACGTATGAAATGCTGTCATTTTTATACGCCTTTGTCAGTTTGTCCAGTAAGGGGAGCCATTTTGATGGGAGGGAAATCATGTTGGGTGCGATCTAAAATGTTTGAACGCAGGCGCTGGAGCAAAGCGTTCATATACTTTGCTTGGGATGCCAGATAAACTAATTGGTCGACATATAAATAGGGGATGCCTGCCAGTTTTTAAAAATAGGTGCAACTGGCACCACCTTCTAGCACGGGGAGAAAACCTCACCACCAAAATATCTGTGGAAGAGAGAAGTGTAAGAATTCTTTGCGGCATATGCTGTAATTATTAGAATGCGGGGATGGGGCAAGTCGGAGAGCATGGAGCATGATGGGCTTGGGCTCGGGGAGCCTCAGAAAACAGCAGTGGTGTAAACAGCGGTTTGACCCGGTGTGGTTGCTGCGGGCGTATGGCAGAGGTGAGATGGGGTTAACTCTTCCGTTGGGGCAAAAATGGCTGCAAATTGTAAGTTTAAGTAGAAATGCCCTGGGTATTCCTGATTGCTAGCTGGGTAGTTAACATGCCTTTTAGATGTCCCATGTACTGAAAGATAAATGCCTTGTTAGACCAAGCTTGAGGGCAGGCAACTTGTTGCAAGTTCATCCTATACTGCCTCGCATTGGACTTACATAGGCTGCGGATAATTTTGAAGCTTACCGAGTACCTTATGTGACATCTAGCCAACGAGCAAGACGTTTCTTCTGAAGGCCGCCTAATGCTCCTGAAGAAGAAGTTTCTCTTATTGCACAAGGCTTTGGTTCTTAGGATGAATTGGCTATCTACGCAAAGAATGGACCCTTCAGGTTTCTCACTCACGGAATCCACAGGGATTCTGTGCTCTTTAGTATCTAGTTGTGGCTGGAGAAAGATGTTCATATATTCAAAGCCGGTTATTTCAAGGGGCCTAGATATTTTTGAGTACGGGGAGGAGAATGGCCATCTAACGGCGAAATCAATTCGTAGAGTCTTGTGGTTAGTCTTGCCAAGTGGTGGCAACTGTATGACCAGGCTCACTTGGTAGTGTCCTTTGATGATAGCCGGGAAGAGGAGATAAGGGGATTGCCCGATTCGATATCCGATTGGAATTTATACATGTCACCCTCAACTTTCTACATGCACAAGGGATTTTCCGAACGCAGGGTCAATTCCACCTTGACTTGATCAATCAGCGCTCGATGAGGTGAGGCCGAACTTGGTGACCTTCGTCGGGGAGCTCGGCGGTATTTTGAGGTCAATCTTGTGCGACGTGTAGCAAGCTGAAAACGCTAGACTACTCCCAGCTGGAGGCTTTCCGAACCTGAGAGGGGGACGATCAGCCATTGGCTATTGACGACGGTTGGTGGGCGCTACTGAATTGCCAAGGAAGAAGAGGGGAATCTATCAAGATAAATGGTTACTCCCCTGCACGTTCCCTGGCAGACTCTGGTCTGGTAGTGTTGCATCCCGGGGTGAGGATCTCCGGATCAAGAAAGCATGGAGTTGGCCGAGTTTCTGTGGGCGCTATGACGTGCAGCTGGTGTCACAACTCTCTTCTGGATTTTTGGGAGTCTGCTGGAAAGACTTAGACAACTGGCTTATGAACACTTGAATGCACATTTCGGAGCTTGAACATTATTGCTCTTGTTGGCTTGTTTGTTCACAGGAGCGTAGGAGCGTCAAGCACTTGGATTGGTTGGTGGCATTGGGGGAGTTGTTAGTCGTGGGACAGGGGACTATCTTGGGTGCAGATAATGGGGCGGATGGTGGAAGGGAATTATATCCTCGGACCTGGATTGTTGACTTCTAGGATGATGTTCCACCACTATTGTTTTCCGAAAAGAGGACTTCTGCCTCCTTGGTACTTTTCTGAGGAACCGGTTTTCTCAGGGTAACTTTGCTACCGGCATTAGCATTCTCTTATGACTCACCACTGAGAGGAACCCTGCATGGCGATGTGCTAGAGTTTTTGAGACTTGATTTGCTTGTCACACAGCGTACCCTGTGACAGTTTTGTTTTCTGTTTTGGCATTTTTTCACTGGTCTTCTACTGGGTGTGCTGACCACAACTGGTTAGGCCTTGCCTTGCATTTCTGTAGTGAGAGGGAAGATGTAATATCAGGAAGGCGGGTTATTATGATAACGGACGGGCGAGATAATGAGAGGTCATTTTAGGCGGCGGTAGTCATTTAGGCTTTGCTGTAGACAGTCGGAGTTAGAGTAGATTATTCGCTTCCAGTCCGCATGGTCCTTTTATTTCTCCCTCCATTCGTTTCCATTTATGCTCTGATCATCCAAATATGATGCATATTATGTTTTATATGGTGTTTTGTAGATCTCCCACTAGTTGTATTTAAGCATTTCCCCACTTTTTCGTCACCGTAAACACGCTTCATAATCAGGCACATTGCTTGTATCTTGCTGCTGTCCCAGGAATAAAAATGTCATTATTGTGACAAGTGGCTTTTGAGGCAGCCAAACACATGTAGAACTGGGGATTTTCCTTAAACTACCGTGGGTATGGCGCCTTTCGCTCCAAACGTGATTTATCAGTAAGGATCTTGGTGATTTTTTAAGGCTTATAGCTCGCCGTGGTTGCCTTGTATCAAATGAAATTCTCGGCTCATAGTTCATTAGTAAAGTGGAGTAGAATCGGCTGGTTCTTCTAGGGAGATTCCATAGGAGAGGCAGGGACGTTGGGTTACACCACTTTCGTTGAATACAGTAGTTTAGAACAAGGACAATCGTAGGTGGTAGGGTACATTGCACGCAATAGCGTTCTCGGTTTTTACTGTGCGTTTATGCGGTTCTTTAGTCATGGGGCCGAAAAACACTGTCACGGCGAGACTACTGGTGGTAGAGCCATTGAACCAGTCAATATTACCAGCTCATGGAGACAGCTTCAACGGAAACCTGCAGTACGTTAGACGTCGTCTTCTAATTCAGTTATGTTCTTTGAGACGTCCAGGGCTTTTGCATCAGATCTGTCAAATTTGTCGATAAAGAAAAGGGAGCACGGGTTAGGAAGAAAATAGGTTTGCAAGGCCTTGCTGAATACATTTATAAGGCGCTTAAATCCTTTAGATTCTGAGGGAAAATACATAAGTGAATATTGCAATAAATCCGAAAAGTCTGGAAATAATGAGAATTGATGTGGAAGCTGGGTAATTCCAGTTGGACAGCAGGGTGCTCTTAAGATGCGTGGGGAATTTTGGATGAAAAATTCAGTAGACGAGCCAGTAGATACAACTAATATTACAAGCAAATCGTCAGACCGATGGAATTTGTGACAAATAATATAAAGGCTTGAAAATCAAGGTCAGGTAGAAGCTAGAATCGCAACAACCTATGATTCGGCAGCAAAATGGAAAAAGGATCACTTGGAAATGAAGGGAAAAGTGATCCTTGAAAAAAAGCTGAAAAAAAGCTTTGACTGGAAAAAAGGCTACAACTGTGCAATGAGTTCCAAAATAAAACCCTACATCAAGGCTCACATTTTCTTCGTTCGGCGATTTTAAATGGAATGGTATATGCGACTTCGGACGTTAAATTAAGTGGCCTTCGGAATGGCTTCGTTCATCGAGGCCCAGGGGCTGAAAGCAGAACGAAGGGCAAAACTCGGCCAGAGTAGACAACACTGTCATGCTTACGTGCCTGGTCGAGCTTTAAAACCGCATGAACCAGATAATCAGAAAGTATGGTTTCAAGATGAAAGCAAAAAGACGAATCATTTAAAACCAGATCAGGTTTCCAAAAAATTAACATGTGTCATGTTAAGCACAAAACCTGGTTACACCAACAATACCATCCCAGGGGCAAACTTCGGTTGGAGGATGCCAGAAAACGTCAGGATAGGGTGGAAGTGAGCAGATTTTGACAGTCGTATATGATGTCTCCGGAAGATAAACTACGGCAGGGAAAGTTAGAAAATCATGGGTTATTTCGGCCACTGAGCGGTCTTGATGCATTTTTATAGAGCTTTGGTGCAGCTACAAGCAGGGTAAATTTCATTTAATGAAGACGATAACCTTCTAAGGCTTAGAAACCCGTCTGCAGTGGAAGCTCGAATTCAGCAACACATATGGTGAACCTTATCGTTATTCGAAAGCCCCGCATCAGCGTCACCTTAATTGAGAGCTGGAAGACTGTAGTCAGTGGTGCAACGTATTTAGTTTAAGCCCATCACTATATACCCTTGTAAGACAGCGAAATATGCGATGGGGATGGCGAAATCGGTATTTTTTCCATAAATGGTCTGGGCGTTTGTGTTATCTTAAAATACAATTGAGCATCGTTCATGTTTTTAATTGGATATCTTTTGACCAGAGAATTAAAGAATAGTAAGCAACGTCTATGGGGAGTGCAAAAATAGGTTCTGCAGTTCTAATGCGATTCGCTGTAATAGCACATCGCATAACTGGTATGCCACATATATTTAAGTGCAATGCTAGATGTATATTTGCTCCATAACGGTATCCTGTTCTGATTATACTCTATTTAATTTGGCTTATACACCGTGAATGTGCCTATATATGCATGTATATATGAGCATACGTTGTTTTTAGGATGAAGCCACATCCAAATGCATGTACAGATTTATGCACATAAGTAAGTGTGGTCACCGAAATGAAACATTATTGCAGATTGTAAGTAGTAACACAATATACTCTCTTCCAACGGCGATAACCCTTTATAGGATAAAAATAATGACTATTTTTTGAAACAAGTTTCAGCCGCTTTAGACGTTGGGCGCAAAGTGCAAATGGACGCAGCAATTGGCAATGTAGTAACGGCAAATTAGGAATTCATAGCACGGACTTCCATTTAATAAATTTTCGCACTCTATATATCTTTTTATTTGCTATAACTTATTCTAATTTGAACAATTTATGCCGTATAGCACCGGAGAATTTCTGGTAATTGAAGGCAGAGATTATCCTGGAGAGTACTCCATTACACTATCTTCAACAGAAACATACAATTCAGAGATTGTATTACGTAAAATTTTAGAAATCTCCAGCTTATCCATCCTCCTCCTTATTGGTTAAGGCCCACCAAATCAGCTGAGCGGTTTGCAAACTAGCGAACAACAGGCCCATGATATTTTCCTAATGTTGTCAGATGGAAATTTTTAAATATACACAAAAATAAGGTCCCATCTGCTCTATATTGTACCATCGAGAGCCACAATTAACCAGAATTGCCAGTATCTTCACGTTCGATTTACAGAGAACACTATCTCACGGGATCTTTTTGGTGAGGGACGAAGTGAGGCCAAAGATTCTAAAGTTGACCGTTGAAAATATAAATGAACCTTTCAGGGAAAACCGATTATCGTGCAAGTGAACGAGGCATATTCATTTGAACACCATGGTGTCTCAGCCTCAGCCGATTATAAAGCGATACTCCGTACATCTGGCCTATCAGATTTTTCTGTACTGGCTCATTATGCACATTTTGACTTTAGTCCTCTCTACTGATGAAGCCCGCCATGGGTGATGCATTTTCTGTATCACGCCTCTTGACAATTTCACTTTGAACGATAGTACAATACCTCACCGGCACCTCAAGAACACACTTTGGATCAGGTCAATCCCTCTCCTGTAATTTTCCCCGTAAGGCCCCTTACGAAATGGCAAAAGCCAGGCAGGCAACCATTCTGCTATTCCGCTTGTTTAAATTAAAAAGCCGCTTGCTTTTAACCTACATGACTCACCTTAGACTCCTGGATTTTGACAATTATAACCCAGCATGGTTGCTTTGGGAAATTTAGGGCTTTCGTCTACCCAACAACTAGCAGTTGCATCTTCTATCTTCTACCGTGAATGGTAGAAACCATTCCATGAAGGCTCGTTGGAGCTTTGCTGACTCACTCTTTATTTGCTTCTTCCCCTGAAATCCATCAATCATCTAGCAGCTACGAGCTCTGTTCACATTCATTGCAACATAGGGTTTTCTATCTGCTAGTTCTCTTCAGAGGTTCACCCTTCAGGACCAAAGTCCACGTGATTCACAAAGCTTTATGAAAAAGTAGCTCTCCACATTCGTTTCTTTGACTCTCTGGGACAAATAAAAAGGAACCAAATGCATTTCTTGCACTCTACAAGGACGCTAATTTGAGTTTTGATTGTCTATCCCTAGATAAGGCAATTTGAAGGGGTCACGTATCTCGAGACGATTGGTCTGTGTTCACTGGGGCACCTCCACAAAACCCACGTTTACTAATCTCCATCCTGGACTAGGACCATCAAGCTGATCATTCTTGAGGGCTTGGCACTTCATGGTCCATGCTGCTGTTATTGCCACATCCTGGATAGTGGCCAGTTTACCCTAAAAAGTGACGCACGATTTAGCCTAATAGTTGTTCTCTTGATATAAGAGGATTTGGATTTCTGCTTAACAATCTTCGTCATACACATCCATTATAACAACTACCAGACTGCCTTTTTCTTTGTCTTCTTTCAGACGAATCGAATGGACTAGAGCTAGCCAGTGGCCCTGTACCAGCGTGAAAGTCGATCTGTCTTGGCAGCTGGTGACGGAACGAACTGCGGTTACCACTTTATCCAAGGAGATTTTTGTCTGGACCGGATGGGGGATCTTTTTCTAGAATCCTACTTAGGGCAGTGACACAAATGCTTCTGACAACGTACGGCCTGAAAGATTTCTTCCAAATTTCGGCTTCCAAAACTCGGTCTGCCATGCTCACTGACAACTCAAGTTTAGCAACGTCTTGGCCCGTCAGATTCATAAAAAGCATGAACAGGAAGTCCAGTGGGAAAAACTGCTGGTATATAAATTCTGAGAACACTCTGCTTGCCTCCCATGGTTATTTGCCCTACTATATCTGATCTCATGAGCACAGACTCTTTGTTTGGCCTGTCAGTTTCATATCGGGTTGCTGCTTGTCTCCGAAAATTGCCTAGGCTGCATCAAGCTACCTAGCGGCAAACAGACACGATTGCTCTCGCAACTCCTGCTTTGTTATCGCACGCGATTTTAAAACTACAAAGTTCAATGTCCTTGCGGCAAACCTAGGTTGTAGCTGATAACTTTGTGCAAGCACATAATTTTGATCCATTTCTGTTGCTGTCGCCAGCCGCACCAAAACAACTACCCTATAAAACCCACTGTAATGACCAAGTGTTCGAGCCTTGATCCGGATAAAGTCGAGCAGCGATTCACTAAGCGATTCAGAAAAATTAGACTTCCCACGTTTTGGATAGCACTTCAAGACCTCAGATCAATGCGTAGACCAATGTGATGCGCAGCCCAAGAAAGAACAAGACCGTTCCGTAAATTCTACTGTACTATTCACGAGTGTGTGTGCACAACAGACACCTCTTTGGTAGTGATCCTCAGTCACTATCTAGCCAAGCAGTGAGAAATTGAACAAAATGTGCATAAAATTGAAAGCTCGATGAGAGCAAATGAATTGAAAACACCTGCCCCTAAGTTTACTCAGATACAACGGACTCCGCAGGCTTCATCAAGCCCGACCATTCCTGACCGTAGCAGCCAAAAATTAATGTAAACGAATGGAACTTCTACAGTCGCTCAGCGGGAGCGATTAAACAAAAGTGGACTGTAACAGAACAGGACGCCCCAAGTCAAGAGACACGTGATTGCGCCAAATGTTCATAAATTAGTCTCAAATAAATAGCACGGCGACGAAACAACGAAGGGTGACACATCAAGCAAAAAATAAACAGAACAAAATCAGTGTCATTAGGTACATGTCGGACGGGAAGAGTTTGTTGTGGAGAGAGGAGCTAAAAGAAGAAAGAAACGGAATTTTCAACCAATCTGGCTGTTACACTAGCCCGTAGATTTCTGGTGTCCTGTCTTTTTAGTAGGATGCTCTTCAGACCAGGGGCATTTCTCTTCTACAGCTCCAGTCTCTCTGTATTTTCTGATCTTTTGTCTAATTATCCTTTGGGTGATATCCATTTCTCATTCATGTTCATCACTGATCGATTCGACATCACCTGGTTTATTAGTGGTCGCCTCGTTGATTCTTTTACCCATGTACGTGTGCTTTTCTTTACTTCCTATCAATTTTCCTACCGTGCGTCATTTTATTCCACACTGCCAGTGTCTTATCGACTTTCTGGGAGGTGAGCCGTTATTACTCTCAGGCGGGAAAAAATGTGGATACACTCAATGCGTTGCTGAGATAGACGATCTAGGCGAAAAACAGCGTTTTGAGCAATGCTTAGCCACAATCGAATACCAAAGCCAAAATACTTTCTCAGTAAACCCCACATTACTGGATTACGAGGTTAACCAGTACACATGCAGCAATGACCCTCCGATACGGGATCAAGAAGACCAAAAGCAAGGGAAAATATGAATGTCGAGAAATATACGCTTGGTTTGTGCGGGTCGTAAGTCGTAGGGGGTCAGATTAGGACTGAGTTCCAACAAGCGAACTTTAAAGTAAACAAACCGTTCATAAGATAAACCACCGAAACCCTTTGTGCTGAGGCGATCTGATAGGAAAGGCTATATTTCGGAGGATTTTTCTCCGCTGAAAGGGTTAATCCTTCATCGATTTCGTAACACTTCCAGTTCCACTTCAGTTATATTATAAGATTATACGACGAAATGCCTGATTCTCCAGGTTCTTGCATCGAGGACTCCTTGGATCTGACGATGATTTGAAAGCAGGAGGGTAGAAAACCCTCTTCAGTTTGTACAAGGGAGGAAACAATAGGTCAGATGCTTTCCTCTCGACCATCTCAACCCCACAAGCCACACGCTGCCCTCCACAAACACGGCTATCCGTGCATTGTCCGGTCTTCCTTTGAATTTGCGCACTGACCTCACATAGACCACTTCCTTCGGTAACTTATTCCAGCCATTCACTTCTAGTGTGTCAAAGATTTGCTCCTCAACCCGTTGGTTTTGTGTTCTTGCCTAATCGTTTTCCCGTTACGCCCAAGTGTGGCATTCTCCCTTATCTGGATTTTTTTCCACAGAATCGGTTAATACTTTATCGATTTCGTTGCCCTTGTTCCACGGGGCCACCAGGTACAACTTGCTCAGAATGTACGCAGTTAAGTTCGGATCGCAGAAACGTGTCACGGAGGAAATTCGGTTGTGTGGTTGAGAATTTGTGTTAACAATTGTGTGAGTCTAAGTCCATAGGGGCAAAATGAAGCAACATACCGTGTGGTTGACAAATAATAAGCATGGAGTAGGCTGGATCTTGATTAACACTATGGGCTTTCGGGATTGCAGTGCATTAAAGCAGGCACGCAATTCATTGCCTTTTCTTGGGTTTTCACGGTCGTGGGAAAATTTGTAAACACAAGCCCAGGAGGCTAGTGGTTGGTGAATAAAACATTATGATTTGTATGCTAATTTCATAAATGAGGTTAGTGGCCTTTAATCACTGACTAGATGGCAGGGCGCAGTAAGTAAAAGATTGTGCATAAATGCATGCGACTTTGTTCCTTGCCTGTTCTCCGACCCTGAGTTGGGCTTACCGTCAGCTTTCGGAAACTTTCCTATCAACCGCTCCTTCCACCCCTTCCCATAGACTTATGCATCGCTTGCCAGCATTCCATTTGATGTCCTAATGTTACCCATTCTTGAAAATCCGTTTGGACTGGTAATCATCTGCTGTGCAACATCAAGGGTCACGAACTGAAAAGGGGGCGTTCGTTGGAGACCACCGCTACATGACCCGCCCCAAGCGACCATTCACAGTGTGTCCACTTCTGTCAGGCTGGCAGGGTTGCCGTGTACTCTCGTAGCCACCTTCCTTAAAGGGCTCTGGCGAAGCAATTGGATTGCTTCTAACTGTGAGTTTATATCCCGTAACGATTGAAGAGGCTCCACAAGGCCACCACTAGACCATAGCGCTGAAGGTTTATTAAGGGTCAGAGCCAAGCGGGTGACATCGCCAGAGCGTAACAGTTCTAATGGAAAGTTTCTATTATTTTTCCCACTCTAGTAAACACTGTAACTAAAGTTTCGTAGTCAGATATTCGTTGTTTAATTAATGGCAGCACTATCTTTCGAATGGCTATGGCCAAACGTTCTCATAGCTTGACAGTGTAGCTAGTATAGGAGGTTTAAATTATCACTGACCTTCAGCGTGATTCGCAACAAGGTTTGAGCCGCTATCAGCGCTTTTGTTGAACGGTCTTTTGGCTTGTTCGTAGAACGATGTAGTACATGCAAGAACGAATCTGTTCTCATCTAGGATACAACTTAACAGTGTACGGCCCAATTTTGCGCACGTAGTTAGGCACGCCAATGTCGTTTTTGTCTGGTTCCCGTATATTACCCACAAGGAATCAAAATGGTCGATCATTGTGCCGCTGAACGGCTACCAGCAGACGGTCTCTATGTCCTCAGGAACTGGGGCTTTTAGTTATGCTCTCATCGGGCGTGGGGCTTCCATATTGAGTACGCCTTTTTATCGCTTTCTTTACCGTTGCTCTTCTGGACTAGACCGAAAACAGATTCTGTCTAATCTTCAGCACGTGGTTTTCCTTTGCCTATCCCTTTACTGCATGGTTATGTTGTGCAGACAAATCAAGGACGTTGTGTTTAGCTGGAAGGATGATCGAATGTTTCTAGTCAGTAAGCAGATGGGAGCTATCCGGTCCACCTCAAACTTGTATCAAACCTTTGACGAGTTTGTGGCTCAGGCCGCTTTATCTTTCAATCGTCGACATTGGCGCTGCGACATCGTTTCACCGTAGCTTTACATCCAATCTCCTGGGTTGTGGCAATCGGATGAGGTGGCACTCCTACGGACCGCAGCGCTTTTTGAGTTACAGCACTGATACACACCCTCCCGAACGGTCAGACGCATTATAACACCAGCAGCTACTCTGCAAATCGTGTCAGCTAAACCAGCGTCCTGATGAAGCCGGTTCAGGAGGAGTACCTGTTGAGATTGAAAGAGAAGGAAGCATTGCCACAACAGTTGTCACTGCCTCACCGTTCACTGCCGTCGCCGGCTCACGTTGGTGTTTGCGGTCGCTTACGGGCCACTGGTTCTCTGGCCTGCCGGGAATTTCTGCACCTTTCGTTCATTCTTTCAGTGGCTGCAAGATATTTAACCCACGAAAGCAGAAGTAAACAGAAATTTTGGCTGAACTTGCTGAATTTCTCTGTTTAAACTTTGTTCTATCGTGCACAACTGTAGGAATGTTTGCGATGAAATATCAGAACGGCTCTCAAAATTGTGGTTGCAATGCAGCTCAATCGTGGAATTCGTCTGAGTTGCTATTGACTAGTCGACGAATTTGAAAAAAATATTACATTCTGCTCCAGTTACACCGCCAAAACTGACCTATTTAAATTCAGGCTTTGAATCGATACAGGTTTCAAAGGCGCGAATCGAGCCATGGCAGGCAATATCCCAATGTCGCGACTGTGGTCTCCCGTACTCCGTCGACCTCATGCTGCGGCACCACAACCAAATTACAACGCACCTGAAAATGCATGCAGCTCTTCTTTCGGCCTGATGTCCTCCGGAAACGGGCATCGCAGTAATCTTATGCTCCCTCATTCCCCAAAATAGGTAAGAACCTCTTTCCACGAAAAGTTATTTTCTGACTCAATAAAATCCACGACGCGAACCCGGAACGAACGATTTTGAGTCGAAAGCATTGGCCAATACTCCAATGGACATGACCTCAAAGGCTTGTTGAGATTCACCGCAGGATGTGGCACATGTAACATGAAGAATTCATGGCAGTCTTCATTCCCCTATTACTAACACCTACTCAGTAACCAAGTTGTCTAGGTCGTGCCCAGAGCCTTCGTCGTACCTAGGCTAACTACAGAAAAGTCATCGATCAGCAGGATTCAACTGCTTTGCGCTAGCAGCAAGCGGTCATGCAAATCAGGGACGGATAGGTGCAACATCGTCTGGTGGAGTCCGACAAACCGTTGAGATCCTGCCGGATAGGGTACTGGCAAATGCTTTAGACTCAAGATCGTTTATTCCGGGTTCGCGTTGCAGTTCGGGGGCGGGGCGTATACACGACTGAAGATTCTTAACAACGATAAAACAGGTGTACATTGTTTTTATGATTTCTTCCATTTTTCTTAGGATTATGCAAAAGGAACATTAAGAAATACCATATATTTTCTCGCACTACTCACAGCGACCTCCTTTTGATGCGCCATCATCTCGAGTTATCGTTCCATCAGCCGTCATTCACGGTAAATCGTCCTCTCAAGTGTGATAACCGTTAAAACTTTATGCCCTGTTATTCACGGTGTGTTCGGCTTGTTGACATCACAGGAGCAGTGCCTAAACTTGACACGGAAGAAGTCTTATCATGCTTTGCATGACCTAGATTGGGCTGTTTTCTCCTATATCAGGAAATTCCTGATCATATATCCGTTTCAGTGGTTTCCGTTTACATTGCGGCCCCATGGCGATGTGATTGGCCAAATCCGTTTCAGCCAAGAGACCATGTAGTATCCAAGTTATTGCCTCTTGCACTGTGTATGACATCTGGCAATCACCGATTTTGTGCCATAATCCCGTGTGCCACGGCGCATCTCAGCCTATAAGTGGGTCCACTCCTTTGCTTTCCCAATTGACTGTGCTGACGTCGAGCGAAGGCAGCCATCTGGATGAAATTTCATCCGATAATGTTTGTTCAATCACCGGAAGATCGGTCAGGGCATTTGCATCCGCTGACCCAATATATATCTTGTTTTCCGACGCAACGCTTGGCAAACTCATCCGACATGTGTTCGAGACCTGGGTCCAATATTGGAATCTCTGGAAATTGGTGTTTCTACACAAACTATTCATTCAACAAAGTTATGTCCGACCCACTGTCCATGCCGACAATCGCCTTTCTACTTAGGTAGGATTGGCCACTCCCGCAGGAGCTATCGCCAGGAGAACTGGTTTTTCGATTATCTAAGCAATCCACCAGACCACACTGGCCTCTAGAGTATCTTGAGTGAACGCTGCCGCTGCCCTGTGAAGCGACTTGTGGCGCCTGCCTAGACAACTCTTTTCATTGAGGCGGGATTTTTCCCGATGGGCTTTTCGGCAGCGAGACTTATTCAGACATACATGGCAGGCCTCGGTATTTGTTCCATGCTCCAGAGCTCTTCTGCCAGGGCAAATTTGAAAGGATGCAGGAACAAGTCTCAGTATTGTCTTCGCCCGGACGTATTACCAGGAAGCCTTCAGTTTGGAGCGTTCATTAATAGACTCTCTTGCCCGTCCTCAAAAATTTGTGCACGATGCAGTAGACTCTGCTCAGGATCCAATACCATTTATTCAGTGAAATTTTTGAATTGCTTCATGACTATGCAACAACGCTTGATGGATCGGTCGAATGTAGACAACTCCAGCCTATATAAGTCTAACTGCGATTGGGTGCTTGACGATTGTTCGAACCTTACCATCTATTCAACATATGTCCTCAGACTGATCTCCAACAGGATATAGTCCCGCCTCCAGCATCCTGACTCAGTTTGATCTTTGGCGACGGCTAACTACCTCTCTAATTCCGCAACCATATGCTTATAAACATCAGTTTTCTTACAGGCGTTTTCACCAAAACAAAACCTGACACCTACAAGACTAGGAGGTCTAACGAGCTTCAGTAGCGGAACACGGATTCCTTCTTCCGGTCCGCTTGCCTCAACTAAGGTTAACCGCCGGTGCGATTTCCATTTGCCTGTTGCTCATTCATGCTTTGCTAGCAAGCTGTGGTCAGTTACAACCGACCTCTTACAACTCCTCACTGTCCTTTCTTCGCGCCGGCCGGTAGCCTGGGTTGTCATTATTCCTATAGTACAGTGTACAGTAATTTTGGCGAACAAGTGATCATAAAGGTTAAGTGTTATCAAACGCAACCGTTTTAGCACAGTCGGACTTACACTTCGGCTACAACACTAAGGAGGAGGGAAAGAAATTTGCGAGGTCTTGCTTTCACTTATTGACTGCTGGAGAAAGACTTTCGGTCAAACTAGTAACGGATAGATGGATTGAATTATCTAGAGATTCTATGACAGCACAGATCCTCAAGGCACTCGATGAGCTCACACCAAAAGTGGGATGCGGTAAATTAGCAAGCCAGACCTGGAGGTTTGGCTTCTTTCCTTCTGATATATCAAGTCCTTTCACAACGTGCATTTCCACGTTGTCTTTCTCCGTCGTGTTGAAGCGAGCATTCTTTCGCCTTCCGTGGAAGCGTAACCGGGTTAACGGAACACTAGGCTTACCGCAAAGGAGATAACGCATTGGCAAATGAAAATTTCCGTGAACGTAATTAAATGAGCCCCGAAAGATTTCTGGCATATCGAGTCACTTCTATCCCGCAAACAGCTAAACTGAACCGAAATGAACTAAAAGGAACTGAACTGTGCACGGCCTTCGAGGCTTAAACCCTGTGCTGATATGCCGCAACTCTACTGTTATTCTAAATACCATCCGGTTCTCCCGCTGTGATTCCTTTCACCACATGCAAAACGGCTTGCACTTTCACAGCGTGGACCGCTGCCAAGATGGGAACCACATAGATCATGGATTCACTGAGCGCATGCATTGATCCTTAGAAATACTACAACAATTTGAAGTGAAGTCCTGGTCAGTGGTACTGAGATACGGGGGAGGTAACACCAATTGAAGTGGATGCAATTCCGTGCACATCGTCGGAAGAATCCTATAGTTTCGTTTTGCCCTAAGGGTTAGTCCCGTCGTGTGCCAACTGAACTGAACCAACAATTCGATTGCAAAATGCCTGCTTCCCCCGAAGTCTCAGATTTGTGGTGAAAGCCTACGACGGAGTGACTGCCACCGGCCCTACCGAAGCTAGAAGAACAGCTTATCATCAGGCAGTCACACTTTCATTTCTGTACTCATTTTGTCGCCGCTTTCTGCTTTTATCCAGAGCACGGTAAGACCAAAAGCGCCTGTATGACTTCATTGCGAAGGATATGGTTGCATAGATTGCAGTGCATAGTGGGATCTCTGTAAAGCGAATGCCGGCTGGCAACTAATGACCGAAATGTTCGCGACAGGCAAACATTGGTTTTAAGGAAGGGCTCCCCTCGTTCAGCACAACATATACAGAAATGTAGTTTTAGTTTTTCATAGATTCTAGCCTTTTTCCCCAAACAAGTCTCCACCTGAATATCAAACAAAATGCGTCCTGAAGGACATCCGTCAGTTATCGCACCGCAACCCTACCACTTTAACACGACTCACTAAGAAACTGCGGTTAGTAGGCCCTCTAAACCCCTTAAGACATCATGAACACGGACGTTTGGACTTCGATCCGCCCCTGCTCGGACTCGGTTGTTTGTCTTATCGCTCTCCTTGTCATTCGGTGATTTTTGATTTTTTTCCGCTGCTTTTGATAAAATTGCCCCTATATTATTGCGAACAGTTTTGTAAAACTACTATGATTTTCCGGGTTTACTTTTTCTGGTGACTTATTGGTACTGTAGTGTACATTTTCCTTTTATTCTGTCAAGAATTTTGGCTACTTATTTATCAACAGTACTGGTTCCGTTTTTACGTGCCACTATTTATTTCGCACCTTGGCCGTGCCCGGGATGTTGAGTCAATGTTGATCCTAATCCTAAAAGGATCACCCGGCCAACGACACTGCAAGTGATGTCTGCGAGTTTGGACACATGTTTAGTTTTATGGAACACCACCGGAACATTTTGCGGTTTACGAAAACATGACTGGATGAAGTTTACCTTTACAAGTAGCCAGATCGTTTCCAGATAATCATGCGAGTTCACCATCTTCAGTGAGACCGCAGCCCAAAGAAAAACCCGCCAAAGCTCCGGATAAGGCAGGTGGAAAGCGTGCCCACAAGGAGATGGTCCGAAGGTCCATAGAAAAATTCGAGGAAGGATATACTAAAAGACAGAAAACCTACGTAGGAGCACGTGGAACCAAAGACCTTAACCAATAAATTAAAATAACGATGCAAGGTTATTCAGAAAACCGGCGGATATTACAGTGGAACGTATGACTGTTTTTAAGATCGTGCAAGGGTTAAGCGATGGACTGGAACTGCAGCTATTTGACATGACAAGAACTCAGAAGTCAGCTAACGCCAGGTACTGAAACATTTTAATCCTGAATCCCGAGTAACCGTCCACTAGGCTACCAGTGGGGTGACTCAGCTGGAAGTGGCATTTGAGGACGTGCAACGGGGACTGGAAAGGATAAACCTGAACAAATGCGAAGGGCCAGACGGGATTCACCCGGCTATCCCAAAACCGCTGGCCGTTATACTGAGTGAACCCGTTTAAGGTTTTATTCAGGCCTCCTTGAACCAAGGAAAGCTTCCACTGATCTGCAAGTTAGCAGCTATGGTGGTTGTCGGCAAACGATGCCAGCGCAAACAGGATGAAAGCCGTGGACCAGTGAGCCTCAAGTTTATTTTTTGAAAGTTTCTTAAGATACCAGTGAGGGGACATGTAAGTACCTGATGAAATGACCAGTGTGCAGGGTGCAGTATGGATTCAAAAAAGAAAGACCGCGTCTCTGGAACCTAGAGTTCTCAGTTGAGGTTACGGCGAGACTCCGTGAGGCTTTGTTACTTAGAGTTTAGCAGTGCGTTTGATTCGGCAAGTAATAGAAGGCTAATGCAAGAAATCTAGCATTCAATTTAGTCTTGGGTTTCTTAAAAACAATACTTTTGTGTGAGGTTAGGGAAACAAAGATCACTTGGGATATCTCAGGGGTCAGTTTTTGGACCACTACTCCTCCTTATCCACGTAAGAAAACTTGCGGCGCAGTTGAAGCTAGCGCATTTCACCTTTTTGAATGACGTGAAGGTAGTGGGCACAATTAATCGCTAGGGGTTGACGAGACATACAAGAGAAGTGCTTGGTTGGAACGCAGAGTGGGATATTCCACTAAACGAGGATGGAAGTCACTTAGAAGGACTGATCGCAGTGAGCGAAACTGGGAAGTTTTCAAATGGTACAGCTCAGCGGAATGAGGACCCAGAGATATTCATGGGCGCAAACTTCAAATGGGCTAAAACACGCAAGGCACCCGCACGAACGGTAAGAGGTTGAGCTCTTTGTGTGGCGACCCACGGTATCCTGCGAGAAGCCGAAGGTGTTCATCCCTCCGTACAGAGCAATAGTCAAGCCGCATTTAGAGCTTTGCAGACAAGCGCGACCACGGTCCCTCGGGAAAAAAACGTGGCTCGCTTAGGGAGCGTTCAACGAGTAGCCTCTATAATGGTTGAGCAAGGGAGAGGCAAGCTGTACAACAGAACGCCGAAAGAAATCAACCTGTACTCGATGGAAAAGCTTAGATTCAGGAGCAGTTTTACGGAAACTTTCAAGATACTGCGGGGTTTGATACGGGTAAACCCTAGCTACATGTTCAGGCAGGCTACTGGAGGTAGAACGCGAAGCAATGATATAAAGTTATCGCAGCCCTCTATAGGTTACGGGTGCTGGCAAACCGTCTCTGCGATGAAGCGGTCGGGGCGTGTAAATAGCTATCGTCAGAAGTGGAGAGTGCTGAAGGCATCAATGCCTTAAAAACATCCCTAGATGGAAAGTGGTACGGACTACTTTCAGGGTTGGCGGGCTAATAGGCAGGGTGTTACAAGGCACCACGGGTGGTGAAAAAGCATCAGTAGTGTTATAAAACAATAGAACGAAAACATAATAGATGTTCTCCGGCCTCGAAAGTGAGAAGAGGTCTCCATCGTCTTTTTATTTTGGAGGAATTCTGCGGCAAAACAAACTGGAACTGGGGTACAAAACTGGAAGTGGTGGATGCCAGGCCTCGAGGATACCGCCGAAGGAACCTGAAGCACGACTGATAGTCGAGGTCGCTACTGACCTGTGCAGCCTGAATGAACTGGAATAATCTGAACTGAAAAACTGAGGGTAAAACTGGGGTGTTCTGCTTTTTTTGAGCTGAGATACGGCGGGTGTTCGGTTCGTGTTCGCGAAGTTGCGCGCAGGTTCTGGGTCATGGGTACCCCAAGCAGCGACGCCACTGGGGATGGATATTTAATGGATTTCACTGATCTGTCCGATGCACAGGACCGCGGAATTCTGAAGAAAATTATCAAAGAAGGCTTCAGTTCCCTGAAACCCTGTCCAGGAGATGCCGTTTTTGTGCATTACGTTGGTACGTACTTCGGCGGTGATCAGGATGGGGTTGAGTTCGACTCGTCACGAGGTCGTAATGAAAAGTTCAAATTCCAGATTGGCAAAGGTTGGTGCTGATTTTCTTTGTGGCAGTTGCAAATTTGATTTGTCTAGGTGAAGTCATTAAGGCTTGGGATGTGTGCGTGGCCACGATGATGGTAGGCGAAGTTTGTGAGCTGATCGCGGCCCCTGAATACGCCTATTCAGATGGCAAGACATTAAAGTTCGAGATTGAATTATTTGATACCGAAGGTAATTTCCTTGTTTTCCAAGTTTAGTTGGATGTTCTTCGGATAGGTATGGATGTTACTCCGGATGGCACTGGCAAGGTTCGTAAATCTGTTCTGGAAAAGGGACGGGATGTGTTTTATCCGACCGTGGGATTTTCGGCGGAAATAAGCCTCCGTGAAGGATTTTCTACTGAGGAGTTTCGTACCGTTTCGTACATGGTTGGCGATCCCGAAGCACACGGTGTCCCCGCAAGTGTAGACCTTGCAGTTAGAAAAATGAATACGGCGGAGCATTGCTGGGTACGATCGCGAAATGAGTCATCAAAAGGAGATGAAATTATCGACGGGGAGTGCTACGAAGTAATCCTGAACTCATTTGAAAAGGTAACTTCGTCGTTTTTCGCTGGTCAAGCTTTCAGATCAAACATTTGTCTAGTATTACAGATTTTGAAGAGGAAATGAAACTCGCAGAGGAAATGAAAAATAAAGCGAATAATTTTATCAAAGTGAGTTCCGAGGAGCTCTAAATCACTCGTAGATATCCAAATACAATGCTGCCATTGAATTGTACAAGAAAATTGATGACGGCCTGCAGTATGCCTTTGCTTCTAGTGCCAAACAAAAGAAAACCCTAGATGACATTATAATAGCGGTCAAACTGAACCTTGCGTTAGCTTACCTGAAGCTGGGAGACGGGCCAAATTGTACAGAGGAATGCAAGAAGGTCCTTGAACGCGACGCAAGTAATGAAAAAGCCTTGTTCCGCCTTGGACAGGTAGTTTTTGTGGTCATTCCGATTGACATCCTAGGCCTGTCTGTTGCGAAAAGATCATGAGGACGCGGGAGTCTATTTCAAGCGAGTTGTAGCACACAATCCCAAGAATTCAGCTGCTGCCAGCCAGCTACGTATTTGTGAAGAGATGATGCAGAAAGCCAGAGACAGAGAAAGAAAAATGTACCGTGGAGTGTTCGAAAGATTCAAAGAGGTAATATAAAAGTACATTTGCCTACATCATTTCAGGCCGGCCTCGGTGTTAACGCGAGTACCGATAAACCCACGAACATAATGGAGGAACAGTCTTGATTCTTGTGGGTTCCCCGAACGTTGTTTATACGCATTGAATAAAACCATCGAATCGAAGTTGGTTTTCTTCACTAATTTCTAGTCTGCGGATCATCGTGCATGTTATCGGTGCACGCCATAGGGACGTCCAATCTTGATGTGATGCCTAACATGTTTTGATGGTACCGAGCAGTGCTACTATTTCGAGATGGTAGAAGACGCCATCTTGCTTCACTTCGCTTTGCACTCTTATGCATTATTCGGTGTGGGATGGTCGATAAATGAAGTCAATGAAGTAAGAATCTAGGGGTGAAACAGGAAACAAGCAAGAACATTTCACAGTCGACCTTGAGTTACAGTAGTGTAACTTCCTTTTTATTTTATGAAGTGCTTCCAGCGTGATTGTGGTGGGAAGGACATGCCCCGTAGACTTTGAAGCTCACTAAATGTCAACGGGAAATCGGCAGCCATGACCCTGAAAGAGAGCAACAGGTGTGTTGAGTAGGGAAAGGGGAAATTGCTGTCTTCTATCCGCAAGTTAAGTTTTAATGACCATTTAGTGGTAGAGAAGAAATAGTGGCGTAAATATTGAATTGTTTCGTTGGTTTTGCCCACGACGGATGAGGAGGATAAAGTTAACCCACCTAGAACAACCCTAGCTCGGTCTGGGCAGCCAGGTAATGCAAGACCCACTAATTTCCACGGCCAGTTAGTGACGTACAGTTATGGTCTGGAAGAGCTGGTTTGTCGTGCACCATTTGGGGACGTGTTTTCGTTTTTCGCCATAATCCCGATGATTCAAAGTCCACATATCACACCAGCCTGTAATAAGCGTTTTTCACGTAGTATTTAAATGCATATGCACGGCGAGCGGATCAGGAAAGAAAGAAACAGGAAAAGTCGGCGTCACTTGTGTTTTTGTCAAACACAGTTTGTGGCACTTAAACGTTTGTTAGTTTTAATACGCACGAGTTCCGGAAACCACGCGGCGTTCACGCTGCGGACTCCGATTGAGACATACCTCTCAATCAACGTTAGCCCGGAGCAGGATCTGCCACTTGCGATGTCGCCGTGATATTCGACTTCCTCAAGGGGGGCGCGTGCATTACTGGTTCGTAGTTATCTGTGGTTACAAGGCCTGACCTCTGCGGTTGAGGCATGTTCTGATGGACTTTCTGGCATATTGATCACCGAGTTTCTTCCGAAAATACTGCT